>BPTQ01000004.1:221320301-221492971 GCA_019973895.1 Chrysanthemum seticuspe
CACTTATACCTTTACTTATATGAGCTGTGAACCACGGAGCTTCACGGGGTAATTCCAAGACTATAGGCTTCATGAAATGAGGATCCCGGTTGGCTAGACTAAGACCTCACTCAATCCCGGCTAAAGATCCAAGGGTCCGATCTCGACACCGCAGCTCACAACTTTTCTTATTACTTTATCACATATCACTTATTGCTTTATTTATTACGGATCCTTGATGTGTACCCAATTTTCAAAACAAATATTCTTTTAAGAAGATAAAGAACTAACTATCGCCAAAAACTCGACATCTCTAATTATTTAGACAGATATGGGGTGAAACAATTTTGTGGGAACAAAAAGCCATAAGTACCTTCGATGGGCTCTAAAGAGAACCAACTACTCCACGCTTAGCATCTAAACTCATAAGTAACTCTATCATTTCTTGATCTCTGCAAATTTAAAATCCCAAATAATGAGATCCGCAGATGCTTAGCCGATAATTTTTAGATTATCCATGGTTAAGGGAACAAGCTAGGGCTCAACACGCCCGGTCAAGTCAGAATTCTATTCCTACTCTCACCAGCGGAAAGTCAACAAGGTGTCAAAACATATATTAACTTAGCAAATGCTTCGTCTAATGAAATCAAGTCATGCATATTTAAAGTCACTCAGGGAAACTTGCAAAATCTTGGCCTTGTGAGCTAGAATTCGCATTTTATAGCTTCTTGTCTAAGAGACTAGCAAAACTTTTCAATCAAAAAGACTTAACAAAAGCTTACAAAAATTTTTAAATTTTCACATTTTTGCACAATTTTTCATTTTCTAAGGAAAAACGGGGTTGCGAGAGAAACACAACAAAAATAAGCAAGTGCGGTCAAATCAAATCGAAGATTACCCTACCCCAGACTAGAACGAAACATAGTCCTCAATGTTTAAAGCAAGGGTATCACGAAAATCTTAAAGCCGTTTATTAAGTATGCTAGAAGATAAACGTTAGTCGATAAGATTAGGATATCGGATTTCCATAAGCAACGATCATGAAAATCGAGTGTAGAAAAGACAAACTTCGAGCACGAGAGTCTTCATATCGGGAACATCCTACACACATTAAAAACAACCAAACACGAGAAATCGAAGAGGCAGACCCCTTCGCGTCACTTATTAGAAAATAGAAAGAAGATAGATGGATAAGCATGGGGTGCCTCCCACGAAGCGCTACTGTTTTTGATCCACGAGTCGCTAGCCTGACTCGTCCCCGAATTCATTTGTCCTTGGGGAAGAAAGTGGAAAAGATAATCTCCATCGGACTTTCGTTCAAGAGGTTTGAATAAACATTGAAGCATAAGAAAGTTCCACTCCGATGAGATACCCACGGTTCTTAAAAACGAAAAGCGGTGATACCGGGGTCAAAAATGGTATCCTCACTCTCGCATGAGTGAAGAAGAGGAGAAATCACATTATATGAAAGAAATGGGATAAAAATTTTTATAACAATCAATATCCATTCTTCATCCTCAAAATCAAATTCCTTAATCGGATTTTGAACATTTAAGCTCATTGGGTGATTTTCAACAAAATCTTTGGGAGGAAAAGGCGGGGTGATGTCATCAATAACGAAACTCTTTTGAGAGAGCTGCTCTTCCCCCAAACTAGAATCTTCCTCAAGATCAAAATAGACACAATCATATTCTGGAGGAGATATGAAATGAGAGAGTTCACCAGAGAACTCCTCAAGATAATCATCATTAATCTTTCGTGTCAGCTCATTTAACGGATCTTCATTCAACAAACTTTCAATCTTTCTCGAATCGGCTTCATAATCAAAGTCATCGTCCCCACTTCCCGGTGGAAGAGGATTAATGCGAGCGAGTTCATCGGCGAACTCCTCGAGAAGTAAATCAAGAGACGAATCCTTGAGCTCGGGCTCCGGAGGATTTTCTTTAGACGGCTCTACTTCTTTAATTTCTTCAATCGAGATAAACGGAGGTGGGATTTGTGCGGTACTTTGTGAGCTTGGAATTTGCACCTTTTCCATTATGGTCTCCGTGTCGGACTCATCACTTTCCTCGTCAAAGATTTGATTGTCAAAATTTAGAGTATATTCATAATCGAAGTCAAACAAAGGATTTGTGAAGGTCATTCTGAAAGTTTCTGAAATCGAATTGAAAGGTGTCTCAGATACCCTTGGGATTGGAACAAGGTTATCAATATTCTCAAGAGGAGTGCATTCGACTTCCTTGTCCCCCATTGACATGGTATACGAAGGTTCGTTAATGAGCGGATTGATATTTACGTTTTCTTCTTCAAACGGTTCATCGTCATCACTATCGTCAGAATCGGAATAGTAAAAGGTGGGTGGATGACTCGGTCTTTGTTGATAATGGTGACTAATATAGCTTTCTTGCTTGCCAAAGATGTCAATTTGTGCACTCATTACGGAAATTTTCTCAGAATAATGATCACTCAACATAGTGGTAGAATTGTAAGGAACGTCAGCATCCCACTGATAATGATGTTGTGTCATATTCTCGATCAAATCATACGCTTCTTGAGGTGTCTTCCGCATGAGATTTCCACCAGCTGCCAACATGATTTTGTCTCGATCAATCGTAGTGATACCATGATAAAAGGTTAGGATTTGGTCAAGAAGCAAAATTCGATGATCGGGACATTTCTGTAATAACGATTTGAATCTTTCCCAAGCTTCAAATACGGATTCCTTGGGTAATTGCTGGAAATTAAGAATTTCTTTCCTTAGCTGCATCGTTTTCGAATATGGAAAGTATTTTGAAAGAAACTTGCGAAACATCTCTTCCCAAGTATGAATCGAATGTTTTTCAAGGGTATAAAACCAAGTTTCAGCTTCGTGGGTTAAAGAGAAGGGGAAGAGATTCAATCGGATATCATCTTGAGAAACGCCACGTTGCTTCATGGATTGAGTAATAGATAAAAACTTGTTCAAGTGCTCATTAGCATCTTCGTTGTTAAATCCATGAAATTGGCAATGTTGTCGAAGAAGACGAACCATACGATTTTTAAATCTAAACTTGGTTCCCGGAACGATCGGTCCTCCTCGACCGATAAGTGACGGACGATAGAAATCCTCCATGGTCCAAGGATCATGGGGATCAAAGGGTACGAAATCGAGCATGGTGGAGAATTAAACAATATAGAGGGTGAAGAGATAAGAATTAAACATATAGAGGAAATCGAAGATTATTTGTGGGTTTTTAAAGATAGAAATCATAAAAGGAAAATGAATTTTGAAAAGGAAAATATTTTTGGTTTTTATAAAAGTAATATGTACAAAATCAAAATGGTAACTTCACGAGGAAGGATCTTCAAAAACCGCGAATCGAGACGGAATACGAAAACTCACTACAAGCCCTCCCCGGCAGCGGCGCCAAAAATTGATATGGTTCAAACCCGTCAAGTTATCTCACACAAGCTAGTCACTTGTGAATGACTAACCGTAAGAAACTTAAAACAGTTTAGACAAACCAATAATAGAGAAGTGTAGTATGTGGGTAACTCAAACGTGTTAGGTTTGAGCACCGAGATCGTTCCGAACGAGGGTTGAATGGAATTTCCAACTCACGTCTCAATTATCGGGATTTGAATAATAGAAGGGGGTAAATTGATGATAACTAAACTATGGGATAAGGAAAGCATATAGGATAAAAATCAAAGGGGAAAACCTAAGAACTAAGGCAAACTACGCAATTCTACACTAAAACGCAAATTCGGGATTAAAACGAAACGCGAATAAAATGCAACAACGACTAATCTAAATCCTGAAAATAACCCAAAATTACTTTTATGCTAAAAAGGATAATTGAAAACTATTTGTGAATTAAAACTATTTTTTAGGAATTTTCTTGATTTTATTAGAATTAAAAACTAATTATTAACTTTAAAAATAAGACTAAATAACTAAAAATTATAAAAACAAAGGGGAAAATTATGAAACTAATTTCTTAAAATCTAAAATAACATAAGAGAATTTTCAAAACTAAATTTGTATTTTTCTGATTATTTTTCTGTTTTCTACTAATTTAAAGCTATTAAAATCTAATTAAAATTGTGAAAAATACCAAATAAAAGGGGAAAAATAGGGAAAGATATTTTTTATGCTTTTTATATTTTTCTTAAACTGGGAAAATTGAAAAATTATTTTTTGGAACTTTTTCTTAATTATTTGCAATAAAAGCTATTTTAAAGTGACTAAAAACTAATTTTAATAAAGAAAAATAGTGAACAGTGACCAAAAATTATGAAAAACTCAGGAAATTCTAAATTGTTATACTAAAGCTATGAAAAATATAAAAACATGGGCTTATGTGTAAGATATTGAAGCTGTAGTGTAAACTGATTTTGAATAAGCTATAGAAAATAAGCAAATAAGCTATAAAATGCACCAACTGATAACAGAAGCTAATAAATACTGAAACTACTCTAAAGAAACTATTAGCAACTACTCCTAACACCTAATAAGCAGATTACAAAGATTATAAGCTAACTGTTCTACTTATCCAAACAGCCAAGGCCCCTATGTTTGAGCTTATCCAAATGCTTATCAGAAGAGCTTTTGTGAAAACTAATTATGCAGTCCTCAAGACCACCTGGCAAGCTATATCTAAACCAAATTACAGGTCTTAATGACTTAAATTGACCCTTGTGCAAGATCTGCAAGTCTGCCTGATCTCACTGACTTGAGTGATATTTTTGACTTTATGACAGATTTGAAGTTTGACAAAAGTGAAATTTGATTCCAAACTATGAACTGATTATGATGTGATGATATGAAATACTACTGATATCAGCTATATTATAATGATCTAAGCCTAAAAATGCAAGCTAATGAATTATATACTAACAGTTACATTCATAAGAGCCAATTCCAAATGATTTTGACTTCTACTGTTCTAATATGCAAATAAAAGACATTATAAGCTCAGCTTGACCTATAAGACTAATTCAACTGATTTTAAAGCACAATCCAAATCTAAAACTCACTAAAACTAGCAGATCCAAACACTAGTTAAAAATCTGAAATGCAAACTTAATTCTCTAAATCATTCAACTGATCCACAACAATGCTCTATCTATATTCATTATACAATACTACTGCCAAATGAACTTGTATAAATCCCTAAATCTAACCTGTTCTTACTAATACAATTCAAAACATTGTGCAGATATTTGAAGCTAATGACAGAAATGGATATAGATAAAAACGACAATTAAACTACTAAGATTAAGCTAAATGATACTAGAATGAAAACTAACAAGTTTACTACTGAATCAAATGAAGGCAGAATCATGGACTTACAGGTGTCCTGGCCACAATGGCCTGCTAAAAATCACAAATAACCACTATCCTAACTGATTCTATCCCAATTCCATCTTTATTTCAACCCATATTCATGATCCAAACATCACACCAGATGCAGTTAACTTTATGTTTGACTGATGAGAATGTAGAGTAAGAACTGAGTAGCAAACTACTTTGATTCGAAATAAGCTCAAATAAGCAATTGTAAACAGTAATAAGCTGAGATGAAACAGTGATATAAGCTAAAATTAAAGCTTGTATTAATAAACTTTGAGTACAAGATGAGATTAAAAACTGAAATTAAACTAAACATTAAGATGATTTAAAACTGAAAATAAAACTACTCAGAATCTACTCCTAATGCTACTCCTACACTACTTCTACTCTCTACACTATATATCCCTTACAACAGAGGAATGAAGGGGTATATATATCAACTGCTTGAGCCTTGAGAAGGATCTGGAAGCTGAGTTGTGCTTTCTCTCGAGTGTTTTGGACCCTTAGATCATTCCCATACATCATCAATTCATTCTCATCCTTTGGATCATCACAGCCACGTTTGTTGCACCAATCAGAAGCCAGGGTTTTGAGAGAATGACACACGGATTGCCAAGCTGGCATCCGTGTGTCAGTGTGTGTCAGAGGAAAGGACATAATTACCCTTAATGATAGTGGATTGCATCAATTGGGGGAAAGGGCAATTTAGGGTTCTAAGCCTGGGAATGGTTTGGGGGATTTGGGCGCGTTTGTATTTTTTTTTTATATTAGTTTGATTCATTTGACCGGGTTAAGTAACCTTTGACCGGGGTAAAAACGGGTGAACGGATCATATATCACGGGTTGAGGTAAACCGGGTAAAGGATAGTTGGGATTGGACTTGGACTGGTTAGTGTATTTTGGGTATTGGGCTTTTGCTTGAGCCAAGAGTAGTGTAGTGAATTAAGTATAAGATATGTGATCCATTAAGCATAAAGGGACTAAAGATGTATTTTCTGATTTGCCAAGGACCAAAATTGTACTTTTTGAAAAGTAAACCAAGGACTAGTCTTGTCATTCTTGAATAGACCAAGGGCGGAATTTGCAACTTTTGAAACTTGAAGGGTCAATTCTGCCAAGTGCTCAAAGTTCAGGGACTAAATCTGACAATTCTTCAAACTTGATTGTAACTTCTAAAAATCATCCTCAGAGAATAAAATTCTTCAAAAATGCACAATCCCGACCTTCCGGCTCAGCTCAAACTCTCTTGATCTCTCGTGCTCGGATTTTCGTCTGATTTGGCTTCTTTTTGTGTGTTTTTACATATCCGTACCTGCACAAGCACAAACTCAAGAAACACGCAAATATTAACAATAAACGGCTCTTTCTTGGTTGTTTTAAGTCAGTTTTGATAATGAAAAGGTATGTGTTTTAGCACATACCAAGCTTGTTTTCCTACATTACAAGCATCACAAAAATGATGTTCATATTTTAACTTAGGTAGATCTCTTACTAGATCTTTGGATGATAGCGATTGAAGAAGTCGCATGTTGGCGTGACCCAATCTTCGATGCCATAAGGTCGAAGTATCATCCATAGAGGTAAGACATAGTTTGTCCTTAGGTTCATTACCGATTTTAATGACATAGACTCCATGTTTCCTAATTCCTTTTCCTATGGTAATGCCATTTTTTAGTATCTTACTACCGGTTTCGGTAAAAAGTACATTGCACTTTTTATCACATATTTGTCCTATACTTAAGAGGTTAAAGTTTAGGTATTCTACGTGACACACATCGTTAATGGTTAGAGATTTGTTAGAAATCGTACCTTTACCGATGATTCTACTTTTGCTATTTCCAAACACCACATTACCTCCATTGAAGGATTCATATGTGGAGAATAGATCCCTATTCCCGGTCATGTGCCTCGTGCATCCGCTATCCTTGACCCATTCATCGGGGTCTAGATCGACCTTTAAGCACACCTAAAACAATAATAAACTCAAAAGTTTGGTCCCCATTTGTTCATGGGTCCATTAGTGTTAAACATTCCATTCATGTTAGACATGTATGGATAAGATGAGTATGTATTCCATGGAGCAAAGTTTTGAAAATGCAAACCGTTTTGCATGTTTGGATTCCATCCCATTTGATGGTTACTTTTCGGGTAAACGTTATTAGGCCTCCTAAATGAATTAGGTTTTGAAAAAGATGGAGCTTTGTTTCTTGCAAAAGTAGGATTATATTTTGGAGGTGGTTGTCTAGTGGTGACATGAGTTGGTTTCTTCCTATTAACTATAACAAACTCAGTTCTAGATGAGGAAGCTACGTTATTGCTACTGTTTGCTACAGCAGATCCACGGATCCCTTTCTGTACACTAGCCGGTTCCCTTTTTAGGGGATCCGTGGGATCCGCCACAACAGTGGCTGGTTTTTCTAGTTCCTTAGCAAATTTTGTTTCTTTACTTTCACTAGTTGATGGATCAAGTTGTTGACTACCTAGACCCTTTTGATTGTTACCAGTTTTAACACCTTCGAGTATTGTATCTAAAGTGTTCGTACTCATTCTAGCAATTTTAGAATCTAAGTTATCCACTAGTGTTTGAAGTTGAACGCAAAGTTCACATTCACCACTTGCTATTTTACCCTTTTCTAAACGTTTTAGTTTTGCTTTTAATTCTATGACTTCTTTATCTAAACGTTGATTTTGACTCTTTAAGAGTTTGTTTTTGTTAATTAGTTTTAAGCTAATATTGCATAGTTTGTCATATTCATTATGCAATGAGTCGTCATCGAGTGATGAACTACTATAGTATTTGTGACATACCTCGTCATTTGCCATGAGACAAATTTCTTCATCCTCCCCGTCGCTCATTCCCCATGTGCCGCTCACGAACGCCTTTTGATCATCCCGTTTGGGACACTTACTAATAAAGTGGTTTGGGTCCCCACATTTAAAGCAAGTACGATCATCCTTTGGCTTCTCGTCCTCTTTGCTTTTCCGAAAGCCTTTCTTATCGTCATATGGTTGTTTGACGTATCTTCCCTTTCTTCTAAAGAACTTTTTAAAGTCCCTTACCGCCATCGCGTACTCTTCGTCGTCACTACTCGAAGAGGAGTTCTCCTCATCGCTCGTAGCCTTTTTGGCTTTAAGCGCAAGAGATTTGTGTTTCTCTTTCACCTTTGAAGCTTCGGAATCTTTAGCAAGGACAAGCTCGTAGACTTTCAAGTTGCCTATGAGTTCATCGAGGGTAAGAATTGTCAAATCTTTTGACTCTTCGATCGCCGTCACCTTGGATCTCCACTTCGATGGAAGTGCCCTTAGATATCTCCTAACATGATTACAGCTAGAAAAAAATTCATCAAGTGCTTGTAAAGATGTAATAATAGTATTAAAGTTAGCAAATGAATGATCTATAGTTTCCTCATCCGATATTGAAAATTGTTCATATTGTTGAACAAATAAATCAATTTTATTATTTTTTAACTTGTTGGTTGCCTTGATGAGTTACAACTAAAGAATTCCAAATTTCTTTAGAGGTTTTAAGCATAGAAATTCTTTCGAATTCCTTTTTTGGTAAAGCATTATATAAAACCATTATTGCTTCACTATTTTTAGAAAGCTTTTTCTTCATTTCATCGTTTAGTTTATCATGAGGTATGTGAACTAAATTTCCTTTATCATCATTTGAGGTAGCCTCAAAATTACATTCAACAATAATGTACCAAAGATCAATATCTTTAGACTTCACATATGTTTCGAATCTATTTTTCCAATAAATAAAACCATTAGTTTCAAGTAGTGGTGGTCGTTGCATAGATTGCCCTTCGTTATAATTTTCAGAACCCATAGTGATCGAAAAGTTTTTAAAATACAATTTTCAGAACCCAATTGTGGAAAACTAGAAGGGGGGTTGAATAGTTTTGCCGATTTTACGTTAGTTTCAAAAACTTTTAGATTCGTTGATATGTGAGATCTTGTGGATGTGGAGAAAGTATAGATCTAATGATAAAGTAAGTAAATAAAGTAAAGCGAAGGGAAAGAAAAGACACAACCGATGTATAGTGGTTCGGCTACAAGGACACCTTCCTTGCCCTACTCCACTCCCCAAGTCACCTACTCGAGAGTTCAAGCACTATGTCAACAAACTCCTTCACTTGGCGGAGAAGCCTTCACAACGTTGCTTACACTTTTTCCGGTACAAAGCTAGATACCGAGTCCGTAACACGGTGGACCAAACTAACACGACTATTACACAACAAATATGTGAAATATCAAATACAAGATCTTCGCTACAGAAATCTTGCGGAGTGACAAATCAATCAAGGACCCCTTGCTTAGATGACTTGTAGAATGCTCGTGATCTCGCCTTAGAGAAGGACCTATATGAGGATCACAATAGAAAGAAAGAAGAACAACTCTCTAGATCAAGTGATCTATATGTCAGAAGAGAATGAGAGTGTTTGAGAGATTTAGTAAGAAGAGGGGTAAGTTAGAATGAAGAAATGGCTCTCTATTTATAGGCAAATTCCTTCACTGTTCCCACGGATCCCACGGATCCCTTCCACAAGGGATCCGTCTAGTGTAATCCTAGGGATCCGTGGAACGCTCCTCTTTGCCCATGGGTTTTTTGGTTATGGGTCATGGGTTGGTCCATGGGTTATCTTTAGATTCAATGTATCTAAGTATACATTGTATCAAGTCTCTTTGGGTATGGGTTAAGATCCATGGGTTATGGTCCATGGGTTATGATTTTTACCCATCCTAATAAACTATTACAACAAATGCTTAATTACTACATTTTTGTATTTAAATGGCTATATGTAAATGCTTTACAAAACTAACATGTATCCTTTATAATTATACTTAAGATAACATTATATTTGTTATCAACAAAACACAAAGAGATCGCAAAATATTAATAAACGGTTTTACGGTTTATTTGTATTAACAGAAACTAAACTCCTAAATAATTTTTCCAACCTTCAAATTTTAAAGAATAAACTTGAAAACAAACTGTACGTACAAGGCAACACCATACAGACTGCTCACATGGTTAGAAATCACATAATATTAAGTGATAAACACAGTGAAAAACTTGTAGAAGATCCAAATCCTGTGTATCTTAAGAAAGCTAAGATGGCTCAAGAAGTAATTTATGATGGTAAATAGATCCTTAAGCCTAGACAAGAGCTTATATGTACAGATGTAACAGAAGAGGATAGAGAGTTAGAAAATATATCTAGAGATAAAATGGATGAGAACATGAACAGTGCTTTTTGGGTGAAAAATAAGATCAACATTAAACCTCCCTAATTATTCAAAAGAGAATTTCTTATCCAATTTCAAACCTCAGACTAGATTGACTCTTGAACAAGTATTTTGGAGATTAGACATGGATAAGAAAAAGGCCCAAGAACTTGTTGAAAAGTATCCACCCTTTAGGAAATTACATGCGGCTACGGTGTACCCTCCCAATACACCGATGCATTTAGTGCCTAGAACTCTTCCTACATAGTGTAAAACATTAATTAGCATATACGTCATTTACCAACTATTTGCTGATTTCGATAAAACATGTAAGAAGAGAATCACACCAACGGGTATTACTGAAGGGGAAAGGGGTTTTGAGCAAAAAAAAGAATGTTATCTTATTGAGGTTATTCCATTCTTTAAACAAGTGAAAGAACATTTTGAGGGTATTCAAAAGGCCCTAGATACTAAAGTTAAAGAAATGAAAAGGATGTTTAATGAAATGGAAAATGAGGCAAGAAATATGCAAATGAGTTTAAAAGCAATGAGATTGAGAGTAAGAATATTCACATCATCAATGAGAATTTGATTGCTAGATGTATTTCCCAGGATGTGTATTATACTGCCATTGATTCTGCTTTAATTGCTTCTTAATTTTATAATCTGTCTCTTGCATTTAAAGTTGCCCAGGTTCGTGTCAATGAGCTTGAAGCCGAGAATTTAAAATTGCAAGAAAAAAAATCCAAAACGAGGATCATGATAACATGATCAGGCATTTGTCTAAATTAGAGGTTTATTATCTTGATTTGAAATGAAAATATCAACATCTAGAAGAAAGAATCAAAACCTCAAATGCCAAGACATCTTTGGATGCTCCTGAATTTGATGCATATTTTGAAATAAGCACACAAGATGAATGGATTCAAGCTCACTGTAACACGATCCAAAAATTGAAAGCTCAAATTTCCCAATTGAAGGGAAATATGAGTGAAGTAGTAGGTTCCCATATACCACCACCTTTAGATTCTCAGAATTTTCAATATCAAAACATCATCCAAAATTTGCAACAAGAAAACGAACACTTTCAAGTTGAAAATTCAAAGGTTAAATCGCAATAAAAAGAGTTATATGATTCAGTTAAGGTCACTCATGACAAACACATTGAAAAGATAACTTCTTTGCTTAACGAGATTGAGAATCTAAAGAATCGGGTGTAAGGGTAAATGCCAATTCTCATTTGTAAATATGTTGTTCCAAAGGTTTATGCTTGTAATAATTATGCCATTGAAGTGATGTATATTCCCCCTCCTCTTAGGAATAATAAGCTTGCATATCAAGCATATCTCACGTACCTTAAGGATAGCCTAGATAGTCTTCGTGAGATCGTAGAAGATTATAGAATAGAGAAACCACTTGATAGTGTTGTTGCCTATGCTTGTATGTACGTTAAACGATCTCAGGAACTCTTAGAATATTTCATTGCCACATGCCCTAAAACTGGTACTAAGCGAGATAGAGTTGATGTTGTTGGAATAACTCCTAAACTAGATATCAAGTGTTAGTAATTAATGTGTAATAGTTAGCTTAATATGGATTTTATGTTAGTAATCATGCCAAGGCTCATGTAGAAAGCCCATGAGCCTTGGCCCAATCCCATAAAGGAAAGGTAGGGAACTTGCATGTTTCCCTAGTTCCTTCCTATAAAAATAATGCTTGTAAACCCTCACTTGAGGGTTGGTTGTTCAATTCACATTTTACACTTTACGCATAACCTTTCATATATTATCATACGTATGTGTGTGTGCTTGTTCATCCGATCACTTGTCTTCTATTTCTTATATTGATGCTTGTGTTACCAATATGAGAACCTAACAGTGGTATCAATCGCCAAATAGTTGGGTGAAAAGGTTTTGTTTTTGAAGTTATTTTTGGTCTTACGCGTAACTCACGGTTCTCAAACTTTGTCACACTTAAAAACTCATTTTTTACACTTTTCAATCCAAGATTCTTGTACTTTCAACGTTTTTAGGTGTTAAAATATCTGTTTTTGGCAAAAAGTTTCGAACTTTATGTGTATTTCTTTGATTTTAAACTTGGTTTTATACGTAGGATCATTTCTACGCATAAGGTGTTTCTAAGTTTTGGGTCATCAAGTTTCACACTTTTGTGTTATTTTGGTGATATTGAAGCTGTCTCATCTCAAAAATCTGGTTTAGAAACACTTTGGGCTAAAAATCTGTTTCGGTCAAGTTTTACGCGTAACAAAACCCTAAAGTTACGCATAACTTTTCCTTTGATCGATCTTCAGTTTTCGTGGTTTACTCAGTGTTTTCTTGCTTGGATAAGCCTGAAAACACTTTGACTTTGGATATCGTTTACACTGTGATAGTGTAAAGGATTTTTGGGCAAAACCCTAATTTTACGCATAAGCTCACTCTTACGCGTAGAACTCTTTACGCCTAAGCCTTGTCTTACGCATAAGCTAATCTTACGCATAAATTTTCTACGCTTAACTTTCAGTTTACGCATAATCTTAGTGTTTCTCAATTCTTACGCGTAAGCTAATCCTATGCATAAATATCACTTTTACGCGTAAGTTTGGTGTTTTTACGCCTAACTGTTAAGTTGCCTAAATTTGGTTTCTACGCCTAAGGATACTTCATCAAAAACGTTTTATTCGACCACAAAGATCCATTTAACAACACAAGTTTCAACATGTCTCAACCACCATACTCTAACTAAGTCCACAACATCAACAATTCAATCAACAACAACAAATTTATTAACAACAATTCAACCAACAACATTATCCACAACAAGGAGCAATTCCACCTCAAATGGTTCAACCACCACCTAGTCTTCAAGTACAACCTTACACAAATGTTTACAATCAACATCCATCCACGAATACTATGAAGGAACCAACTTGGTTTACAAAGATGTGTGAAGCTTTAAGTAGCCAACAATCCATTCATGAGGCAAGATCACTTGATAGACCTCCAATGCTCACTCCCGGAAACTATGATCAATGGGTGATTAGGTTCTTTAGGTTTTATGATCTAAAGAAGCCACATGGAAAGTTCTTAAAGAAGGTCATTTTGGAAGGTCCATTTCAGATGCCTATTCTCGTTACACCCGGATATCCAAATGCTATTCCACCAAGAGATGATCTCACAAACATTGCAACTGTCGCTGACCTTTCTGGTGATGAACTTCTACTCTACGAAGCTGATGAGCTAGCAATGCAATATATCCTTTTAGGATTACCCAATCCAATCCTTCGAAGTGTTGATGCTCAAAAGACTGCAAAAAAGATGTGGGAACATATTCATCTTCTTATGGAAGGCACTGAACTCAATCAAGAGGATATGGAATCCAAAATTTACTTGGCTTATGAACACTTCATGATTGAACTAGGAGAGACATTAGGGTCTTATCACCATCGATTCTCAGACATCATCAATGATTTGGATAAACACAACATCATCATGCCAAGAATTGCAGTCAATACTAAGTTCCTAACTAGTCTTGGTCCTGAGTGGGAAAAATATGTCATTTTCATTCGTCAAGCGAAGAATCTTCATCATGCTACTTACGGATTGTTGTACGACTATTTGAAGCCACATAAAAAAGAAGTTGACTAAGAAAGGGTTATCCGTGGACAAACTGTTTCACCATCACTTTCGGACAATCAACAACTTGCTTTGTGGGCTCAAACTAGTTATCCTCCTCAACCTGCTCCTCAACCCGCTCCTCAACCAACTGCAACAATTACACCATATGATCCGTCACAGCAACAATCTCAACAAACTCAATTGGTTCCATACAACAACAACAATGATCAAGCACTTTACAGTGAAGCTAATGAGGAATCCGAAGCTTTTGATGCATTGCAACAAGGATTTGTTATGATTGCTAAAGCCTTCGGCCGATATACAAACAAATCCAACAATCGCATTCGCTCCTCATCAAATACTAGGAATCAGGCTATTGTGAACAATGGACGTGTTGAAGTTCAGAATCGTGGTTATGGTCGTCAGATAGGATGAGGTCAAGGGTTTAATGCTATGGGAAGGAATAAGATGGGTGCTCCACAACAACAGAGAGCTCAAGTGGTTGAACAGGGGAATGCTCAGAATGGGATGAATGGTCTTCGCTGCTACAACTGTAATGAGAAGGGTCACCTAGCTAATGCATGCCCAAAGCCGAGGACTAGAGGCAGTGCTTATCACAAGGAGGATTTACTTTTGGCTCTTAAGGATGAAGCTGGTGGAACTCTCACAAACAAAGAACAGAGCTTTATGGCAGATGCAGACTCAGATGATGATATGGAGGACTTGCAGGCTAATGCAGCAGTGATGTTGATGGCACAAATGCAAGCTCTTCACATGAGTGACACAGGCCCAGTGTATGACACTGATGGCTTGTCTCAGGTACCCGAACAAACCATATTCATCACTGATCTTATATCTCAGCCAACATCTGAATCCGACAAGGCTCAGAATGTTCAACATGAGCCATCCACATCTCATTCTGATGATTCTCAACTAGATCCCGTAGTTACATTTGATGATCAAGATGACCTTATGGTTACCTATGATACTCAAATTGACTCTGTGGTTATACTTGAGGATCTGAATTGTGATCATGTTGTGACTCACGTTGAACACACTGAACCATTGCCTAATCCAGTTGTTGATCTCTTACTTAAAGATTATCAATCCCAAATGGATGAATGTCGTTCATTAAATCAACAATTACACAGTAAAAATGCACTGTTAACCAGGGATATTGAATGCTTAAAACGGCAACTCAATTTTTTCAAAACTCAAGAAAAACGTGAAAAAGGTTTTGAAGTCGTTTTTGCTAAATCACACCAAAACGAAAAATCTTTAGAACGACAGATTCGTGATCTAGCCGCATCCAAGAATGCTTTATTGTCTCAAATAGAACAACTGAAACATGAACATAAAAAACAACTTAACGCTCTTACCTTGGAAAATCAAAAATCCAAGTCTGAGTTGTTAACTTGTCAAAAACAGTTCTCTGAGTACAAAAAGCGTTCCACGAAATGAATAGATGACTATGTTGAGGAAATTGTCGATTTACAAAACAAAATCAAATAGTTTCGAACTATTGTTTATAAACATGGTGAATCAATCACAACGATTCAAAAGTTTACTTTCAAACCAAATCCAAATGGATATGGACCAAATCTTGCTGATTATAAACCAAAGTTTTCAAACAGAGCATTCAAACCAAATCCTGAAGTTTACAATGCAGAACATAGAGTTGATGATTCAATTATGAGTGTTGTTGAATATATCCGTCAAGAGGAATCAGATGCAGAAGACGAGAGTCGATCAAAATTAGAAAATGTTGTTTATAACAAACCATTTAACTATTCAAAAGCCGTCACTTTCGTTGAACAAAAGGATTTTTCTAACACACCTTGGGTTATCACACCTACTTCTGAGGGTCCCCTTTCCAATAATGTACAAATTAATGGTCCTTTACCTTCACTTAGTGAAATAAAACCATTAGCCGAACAATGTAAAGTCATAAAATATTTTGAAACATTCACTTCGGACATCAAACTTTTGGAACGTGAAATTGAATTTTATTCTGAAATAAAAATTGAACATTTTCAATCGCCTCTTGCGTGTGCACAAAGAGATATTCTTCTGTAACATATTGGATTTCACATACACATCAAACCATAACCAAAGTAGGCGTACAAGATGAGTTCTAGAGAGAGAAAGTTAGAGGTTTAGGGAACTTTAGTGAGAGAAAGAAAAATCTTATTATGAGCTCCAACTCTCTACCTTGGGAGGTAGAGAGTATTTATAGTCATTACATAAATTGCCACCTATCGGGCTGTGGATCAGGCATACAGTGGGTAAAGACCCGTCCGTCCTCCACGGTGTTACTCTAAACTAAACTACGCTACAAACTAACTAGTAAGCTACTAAATAACGTAACTAACGACAAGTCTATGAGCTAACATATGCTAGACCATTATTGAGGTGACCGACTCTTTAATAACTGGATTTACTAAATCCTAACAATCTCCCCCTAAGGGAGGTCACCTCAAACACACATTAAACATACATTGAATACAAACAGATATTATATTAAAAGATTGTTCTTGCATTCTTGATGTAGTACTTTGCTCCGAAGCTCGTAGTCATTGATTCTCCTTATTGCATGCTTGGGTTAATCCAAGTGGAGGTGTTTTACTGATCCACGTGATAATAATTTTGAGCCATCTTTTGAGATTATCAGCTAACAAAAAAATCTCTGAGACATCCATTGTGGTGTTGGTATTATGTGATGTTGTGACAAACAGACCGACATGCTCACATTCTGGATCATGATATATTCTCATCAGAGTAGCGGAAGCTTTCGTTGATTCATGATATTGGCAGCAGCGTAGCAGAAGCATGGAGTGAAAATATCAGAGTCATTGATGCACTAATCATGATTTCTTTTGAGATGAATGTTTTGAGTGAGCATGTGGCTATGGATTGACCGCATCATTCTGATCAGCTGCAAACGTAGGGCGTACCTGCATAAAACATTTAGCAATAAAGCGCACGGAAGTGTCTTTGATCACTTTCGTTGAATTGAGGTACACGGCCCACGGTTCCCCGTTGATCAGTACAAGTACTGCCTGTGATCAGGTATAATTCTGAAGAATTTCCTTGACAGGGTTTCGCAGCTGCTCTAGCTGTTCTCAAACCGGAAAGTCTCAAAGAAGACAGCACAAAGTGAGTGAACCAGCGAATAGAGATTCACTGATTGATGAAAAGATATTTGAAAAACAATCGTGTATCGCTTAATAGAAATTGTTTTTGCAATACAACGAAGGTTTTAATGAAAATCAATTATCAATCATAAAAACCTTTTGATTTGAAATATTCGAACACGGTCGAAGTGCTAAAGAAAAGAGTTTTTAAGCACAACGACCGGTTTTTCAAAGGTATCCGTCAATCCATAACCTGAACCAGGATTGATTCAGAAGATTGAATCACCCCATTGTTTCTGTTCAGTTGTCACATGGTTGATCTATAGAATAGATCTCACATGCCACCTACCAGGAGCTTGTTTGATGTTGGCTCCAGAAGGCTTTCCATCTTCATTATGAATATGTTTGCATATCACTCGGATGTTCTGGCAATACCACAAGGATAATGCGTAGGACTCTTTTCACATTGTGTGAAACAGAGAGTCTTCATTGAAAGTGTCCTAATGAGATTTATTGATGATCTCGTGGCTCTAGACTCAATTTGTGCATATTTGGATCCTATATCGGAGACTAGGGAGAGGGTCTCCTTTTTCAATATCAACAATCTCTAAGAGAAAGTCGATAGATAATGTCGGTTCCCCGTGAGAATGAAACAAGCCCTTTTAAGAGGAACTTGAATGGTTTGGGAAGTTGAAGTGCAGTGAGTCACTGGGTCCATGACGTCTTGTCTTCAATACCGATGTTACCTTGGTAACCACCAGTAGCAAATGAATTGAACCCGGTATCTGCCCTAAGGTTGAATAATTGGAGGGCTATTTGTTTTCACCTTTTTCTCATTAAATTCTTTTTCATTCTTCAACCCCTTCAGTGCTTACCGAGACTTCATAACTAGAACCTTGTTGGGTTAATTCCAGTTACTAGTTCAGTCTCAGTCCGCACTCTTCCCATATCTCATTTTTTCTCCTTTTTATCAATATACATAAGGACTTCTACACTATCTAGTGGATTGTCCCTGGGTAGATCCCTCCGGTTCTGGCGGATCATGGGAACAAATACCTAACCTTATCTTCCTTATATCACCATACATAAAGTAAAGTTGGTCGGTCTATTTGGTATTGTTCATCTGCCAATGGAACCAATTTGAAAACCATTTGAAAATCAATCCAGATACTTATGATATATTATCAAAGCATTTTGTACCTGAATTGTTTTTGATATTTTTTGAACAGGAGCTCCCCCTCAACATGTGCATCAAGTATTTGAAATCGTTTTGCACACGGAGGCAAGAGAAAGATTTAACTTCTTTGATTACCATTTTCTAAAAGATATCAACATCACTTCTCTGATCAAAACAAGTAGATAAAGCATATTAGGGAAGGATGAGGTTTTCATAAGCTTGCTCCCCCTCAATATGTGCCTAGAGGTTTGAAAGATTTTTGCACATACAAGAGGGAACATGCACATTGATCACGTTTCAAATCTTTGTGGTTTAAGATAGATGCTCCCCCTCAACATGTGTATGAAAATTTTGAAATCTTTTGACACATGTGGGAGGGAGAGCTTATACATCCTTATAAAACCATTTACCGAATTATCAAATTAAATCCAATTTAAATCACAAATTCTTCCCCGATCATAGTTATCAAATCATTTGAGATTTGTGATCTCTGTAGATTTAAATTGATTTTGAAAGCTTTTTAAGGAGAATTGTGACTTGATTGTGAAAGCGTTTTAACTGATAAGGATCAGATTTTGAGACTTTAGACTCCATTGATTAAACATGCATGATTATCTTTTGAAAACAATTGTATGACAAATAACCTTTTTGATTTAATTGAAATCATTCTCCCCCTCAATCAATGACATAAGTTGTTGATTGAGAGATAGATATTTTGACAAACGTTAAGTCCAGATGATTTCCAAAAATAGAGTCCGAGTTATTCTTCATAAACAATTAGTTTTCATTAGATAGTAAGGATTAGTTTAAAGAATCAGAGCAAGAAATTTGAAAACCAAGATAAAGCATGTCTCTGTTCTATCTTTGAAAAGCGGGTTACTGCCTGAAATGACAATAAACCATTGTTTCACTTTCTCCCAAAAATATTTTTTGAAGGCAACACAACTATGGGTAATCCAGAGAGTTACTGTGGCTGATGATCTCAAAGAAAGCTCGAAGATCATCAAAGATGTGGATCAGTTGAAGACCTCCACTAAAAGTACAAATCTTTGCGGACTTTGAAGAATCGCTACAAAAGCACAAAGATTGCGGTAATGAAGAATTCAAGTCTACGAGCTCAAGAACGGAGTCAAAGATAGAATGCTAGGAAGCAAAATGTATTTCATGGGGTAACCTCCCTTAGGGGGAGATTGTTAGGAATTGGAAATTGCATGTTAAAGTATCGGTCACCCCAATAATGGTCTAGCATATGTTAGCTCGTAGACTTGTCGTTAGTTACATTATTTAGTAGCTTATTAGTTAGTTTGTAGCGTAGTTTAGTTTAGAGCAACACCGTGGAGGAAGGACGGGTCTTTACCCACTGTATACCTGATCCACAGGCCGATAAGAGGTCGTGTAAGTTGTAACTATAAATACCCCTTCCATCCATGGAAGGGGTGGAGCTTTCAATCTAACCTTTCACATTTTTGTTCAAAAAAATTTCTTTTTTTTTTTTTTAATTTTTTTTTAAAAACATTCGAACAACATCTAAAGTCTCGTGTCATTCTTTGAATGACAGCACAAACACCGTAGATATTATCGAATCAAGAAAAACATGACAATAATGACAATATTTTTTGAATTTTTTTTTCTTCAAGATTTTTAAATTTTTATGGATTTTTGAAAGTTTTATATTTTTCTATTTGCTTTTTGTTGGTTTTGTAATTTTGTATTTTTCTTTTTGAATAACTATTTACAAGAGATAAATTAGTTTAAGAGGATGATGAAATGAGTACCAAGATAAGGATATCGTTCAGCACGTTGTAGAAGAAAGAAATCAACATCTCTTAAACTTTAACCACCAAAGCATTCGAGGCTTCTAAGAAAATCGTCTGAACATGAGCCTTCTAAATGAGAATCTTTGGTAGCTTCCCCCAAAACCGACAATCTTCGAATTAAGATAATTTCCCCCAAGAAGTAGAATGTGAAGGATAACAGTCTCATTGAATGAAGCTCAACAACCCAAAGAAACATGAAAACACCGAAGTAACAAGTTGAACCAGTGATCCTTTCTGCGGTTATCAAACTCGGGATACATGATTAAGCCCGATCACATGAACCTGTTGTGCATCCCGATGTAATCATCATTCTGTGGATTTGTGCAGTCGTCTGTGTGGGAGAACAATTATATCAACATCTTCAATTCACCAAATGCATTCTAGTTATCTTACATATAACCAATCAGCCCATAGTGTACACATGTACCCAACCATAGTGAAGACTATGACATCCAAGTAACATGTTGAATCACTGATCATCTATGTGGATATCAACTCCGGAATAACTGAATAAGCTCGATCATGTGAACATGTTGTGCGTCCCTAATGTATACAAATCTCTCCCCTGATGGTTGCGATCTCATCGAAATCATCATTACATAGTGTACATGAAGCAATAACCAGAAGCACTTTATCATAACCATATCGAAGATGTCGATAAGCAATATCATCTCACGCTCCAAATATTCTTCTCACATTTCTTCCAACTGAACGCTGACGTAACACATACCAAAAGTCTCCAGAGACCATTTCCCCCAAATAGTTGGAATAATACATCCTTCCCCCAAATAGTTGGAATAACATATCCTTCCCCCAAATAGTTGGAATAATACACCAAAGGCTACGAGTTAAACACTGAGTTTCTCTACGGTTATGACCATTGTCTTTCCGGGATAACTTCAATCAGGTAGAAGTGTTAAGTCCATCATGTGTACTCGTTGTGCTTATAGATATATGTCTCCTTCCCCCTTGTTGGTTTTGATACCTCAGAATCAGCAAAACATAATATACCCAAAACATGAAATCTTGTGAGAAGAACTCAAATAGCCCAAATGAATCCTGTGAGAATCAAATGCTACAGAACCTCTCTCTGACTATCTTTATCAACCCATATGTCGACAATTTGAAGTGACCACTGTTGAAGAAAAACCCGATATACCAAACTTGAAACTGAAGTCGAATTCCCCGCATTTGTATCTTAAGCTTGCACTTAATGATGGAAGAACGGTGTTGAGAATCTACGCTTCAATAAAATCTCTAAGTACTCACTACTCAAACAAAGTATGAGACATTAACACCTCTTGAGATTATCCACATCGTCATCTGCATGTGACACTGAGTAAAACAACATAACTCCTAATAGTGATAGTTAACCAGGTCTTCAACCAACCACCTCGACTGCTGGTAACTAGATAACCCAAGTCTTCTACTCAAATTCTTAAACCCGAGCAAGCTATCAAATAAAAAACACGCCTTTGTGAACGTCAACTTCAACCTCAAATAAGTGATAAATGAGTAACTTCGAAGTAATCAACTTGTGTCAAATGTCCAACACGTGAATAAACATACAATCAGATGTACATTGACCCACTGAATGAACCGGAGCAAATGATTCCTCAACATCAATGCATTCTTCCTTAAGGTATACATGTAGAAACTAATATGGAAGATTCACCAATAATGTCTTTGAGCGGATGAGGTAGTCATTTTCCTTAATGTTCATGTGGTTGATTTACAGAGTGCACAATAATCCGTGAAGATTTGGCAAAGGGATACCAAAGAGTGGATCATTATTCATGAACAGTAATCCGTGAAGATTTGGCAAAGAAGTACCAAAGAGCGGATCATTATTCATGAGTGCAACAAAAATGATAGTCATTAACAACACCTTGAGGAATAACTGGAGATTAGGCTTATTGAATAGTCTGAGCTGTACTTCTTAGATGGAAAACCAGTTGAATCAGAAGTAACCGGAGCAGGAGCTTTAGGAACTAGATGATCAACATTCGTTGAAGGTTGGAAGTATTCATCAAACATAGGTTGAAACACTAACTCCCAAACAATAGATCCCAGATAACATTAGGCGTTGGAGGAGAGTCGTATGACCATAATTCAAGCATCCATCAACATGTAGTAAATGCACTCTTCTCCCCCTTAAAAATTGCATCGGAAGTTGCCATTTTTGATTTAAACAAGTGAATAAGAATATACACTAATGAATGTAGATTCACTTGAGGGTTGAAAGAGCGTGGAAAAACATGAAGCTTGTTGATGAAGAATGTCGATAAGAATGGTCATACACATGAAGATTTCTCTTCTTTTGAAGATAAAGCGCACTGAAGCGTACACCTTTCTTTTCTTTGAGGAATGGGGCCTGTAGTGACATCTACAGATGCCATAATGATGAAGTACGAGGCCTGAACTGAATGTGAATAGACGTCATTGTTTAGAGTCCAGTTATATGTTTAGAGCTGCCCGAATCCAAATACCAAGGGACGATTTGTACGACCTGCTTTGGACAACAGACGAAGACAGAGAATTGGAAACATTGGATCCCCACATGCTCATGGGGTCCTTTTGGTTAGCACAAACAATCTTTGAATCAAAAGAAACCCTAGGTGCAATGCCATTGTCACTAGGAGCTGAACTAGTAGAAGCATCACACTTAGTCGAGGGACATTTTGTGCTTAATGGGATTATTCTACCAGTTGGCTTCCAAACCTTAACAGGCACTACTCTAGGCATAGTGGATATAGTTAAGGGTCAAGGTTTGCCATTCGTGAATATTCGACCTGTTGGCTTCGACTGAAATCCTACATTGGTAAAAACCTTATCTGTAGGTTTCCAGGATTGCTTAATCTGTTTCGCTTTCCAAACTTTCTTAACTGGGGTATGATTCTTAGATCTCAGAAATAACACAACACATTTATCATGATTACCAGAAGATAGACATTCTTTACAGGTTTTGCAGACAGCATAAGACTTCGAATTAATTTCAGTAAGCTTGGAGCTAATACTAGAACCAACACGCTTCTTTTTGTTAAAGTCAAACTTATTTTCCCTATGGTGTTCTTTCACTTTCTTCTCATGATCACTTTTAGTCAGCGAAATTCTGTCCTTCTTTGTATTGCTACAAGGTTTTGACCTGCTAACTTTAGTGTCAATATTAACATCAATAGAAGTGATGACGGGAGCCTTAGTTTGTTTTACTGCCATTTGATTTTCTGGTCTAGAAGTGTTGGGTTCTGAGGCTTTCAGAGGCACATTAAGAGTCACATTCTTATCCTTAGGCATAGAACTGGGTGCAACTATTCTATCTCGCCTATTGCTCACTTTCGGACTTGTGACAATTACATACTCTAAGAGTTCCTGAGATCGTTTGGCATCCATGCATGCATAAGTGATTGCACTATCAAAAGGCTTATCTAATCTACCATCCTCTACTATCTCACGGAGGCCCTTTAAACTATCCTTAGGTTGTGTTAGATATGTTTTATGTGCCAGTTCATTATTCCTAATAGGGGGAGGAATATATAACATTTCAATAGGATACTTATCAAAAGCAAGAACCTTTGGAACAGAATATTTGTAATTAGGGATTGGCAATTTTCCTTTCACCTCACGCTTCAGATTCTCAATATCGTAAGCAAAGAAGTTACATTTTCAATGTGTTTATCATGATTAACTTTGAATGAATCACATAACTCTTTGTTTTGATCATTAACTTTTGAAATTTCAGCTTTAAAACATTCATTTTCCCTTTGCAATTTATCAATAATGTTTTGAAGTTGGAAATTCTGAGAATCTAAAGGTGGAGGTATTCGGGAGCCAGTCACTTCATTCCTTTCATCTTTCAATTGTGAAATCTGGAATTTCAATCTTTTGATCGTGTGGCAATGAGCTCGAATCTGTTCATCACGTTTGTTGATTTCAAAAACTGCATCAAACTCAGGAGCATTCAAAGATGTCTTGATATTTGAAGTTTTAAGTTTTAACATTTTCTTTCAGATGTTGATATTTTAATTGTAAACCAAGATATTCAACTTCTAATTTAGAATAATTTTTGACCAAGTTATCATGATCGTCATTTTCGATTTTATCATTCAATTTTGAATTTTTTGTCTCAAGCTTAATGACACGATCCTGGGATACTTTCAATGCAACAGACATTTCATGAAATTGAGAAGCAGTAATGGAAAGCTTAGTAACAGTATAAAACACATCTTGAGCCACACAACTCAATACTAAGTTCTCATTTAAGATATACAGATTCTTCCTTTCAATTTCATTATATTTGAGTTCCCGTTCATAATCATTGACTTCAACAATCATTGCATCAAATTCCTTTTCCATTTCTTTAATATCAGAGTTTATCCCCTTTTTAAGACTTTCAAATTGACCTTTTAATTGTTTAAAGAAAGGCATGACCTCAGTTAAATAGCATTCTTTAGTTTGCTCAAAACCCCTTTCCCCTTCAGTTATCCCAGTAGGTGTGATTCTCTTTTTACACGTTTTCTCAAAATCAACAAATAGTTGGTAAACTACATAAAGGCTGATTAAGGTTTTCCTATTAGTGGCAATAGATCTAGGCACTAAATGCATTGGTGTATTTGGAGGATATACAGTGGCTGGAGGGAATTTCCTAAGGGGAGGATTATTTTCAACAAGTTCATCTGCCTTTTTCTTTTCCATATCTAATTTCCAGAACACTTGTTCAGGGGTTAACTGAGTTTGAGGTCTAAACTTGTTTAAGGCAATCCAATTATCCTTAGTGTAATTTGGAGTTTTGAACGTTATATTATGATCAATACACCATGGAACTTTTAGTTTCTTTTCCATTTTCTCTCTAGAGGCATCTTCTAACTCTCTATCTTCTTCAGTGCATTCTAAACAAGTAGGCATTTGTCTAGGCTTAAGGATTTCATTACCATCATAGATCACTTTTTGAGCAGCTTTTGCTTCCTTACCATACTCAGGATTGGGTTCTTCTACAAGGTCAGTACTATGCTTATTGCTTAATACTCTATGCTTAGTGATCATGTGAGCAGTCTGAATGGTGTTGCCTTGTACATACAACTTGTTTTCAAGTTTGTTCTTCAAAGTTTTAAGGTTGGAAAAATCATTTAAAAATTTTGATTCCTTTTGTTTGAACTCCTGCTTAAGCACTTTTACATTTTCTTGAAGTTCTTGTTTTTGCTTAGCAGTTTTATTAAGTTTCTCTTGTAAGGAATTTAACTCTTGTTTTAATGTTTCTTCCCTTAAGTTACCTTTTCTGATTAATGTATGCATTTGGCAATCCATTTCCTGCTCACGTGTGGTCAGCTCAAATTTAGCACGCTGTTCATAGATGGCAACTTGATCCTTATATATGTTAAGCTTAGTGGTAAGGGAGTCCTCAGGGATAAATGCAGAGTACTCATGCAACTCATAATCATCATTTTGAGTAGAAGATGCACAGTTAGGTATACCAGAAACTTCCATGCAGCTTTCCTCTGCATTAACGTGCACAGGTTGTGGCTGGTGTACCTCTATCTTGGCTAAATCTGAAGCTTGCATGGAGCATTCATTTGCATTAACTTGCACAGGTTGTGGCTGGTGCACCTCTTTCTCTTGTGAATTTGAGCACGAAGATTCCATTTTAGCATTATCCGACTCAAACACGATAGTCTGTAGTACATTGTTGGGTATCTTCTGTTCATTGGTCACGTCGTATAAACTGAGTATCTTAGATACAACTGAATCCGAATCGTTAGGCATGATGTTGACGTGCACGGGATTTTACAAGTCTATGATTTAAACCGAGAAATAGAATCTTTCGCGGGATTTTACTAAAATCAAGACCAAACCGTTAAGCAATGCCAATAGAAGGTGTTAAGATAACTGATGGATAGACACAATGATAGACAATTTTGTGTTAGGACTTATGTAGGATTAGCAGAGATGTTGTTTGGTTGTGATTTGGGTTGTTTGATGCACGATTTTACGGAGAAATTTAGGTCTAAAAACTTAAAAACCTCAATAACTTCTGTTCGGAGCGGATTCAGGCCTCGAGGGTTGACCTATCTTTATTCGGCATGCCATTATCCTCGTTCTCACGGTCGTTTTGATGGGTAGAACGCTGAAAACGGAGTTACGGATCAAAAGTTATAGCCGTTTGAAGTTTTGTCGGGAAAAGTCAACAAGTCGCTAGAGACAAGTCGCTATAAGCCTTGAGAACAAGTCGCTAAGTCACTAAGTCGCTAAGCACAAGTCGCTATGAACCAAGTCGCTAAAGAGCAACTCGCTAAGTATCCAAGTCGCTAGTATCAAGTCGATAGCAACTCGCTACTGGTCCAAATCGCTAACATCAAGTCGCTAAGAAACTTAAGAACAAGTCGCTAATTGAGAGCAAGTCGCTACCTTACCAAATCGCTACCTGTAGTGGAGAATCCACTAACAGTACTTTCTGTCGGCTTGTCTCTAAAGGCAAGTCGCTAAGCACCAAGTCGCTACCACAATACACTACAACTCTCTACAGACTTACAAAGCAAGTCGCTACCAAGAAAAAAACACCGTGACTCAAGTCGCTAGCATGAAAAAAATTCAAAAACACCACTTTTCAATCCAAAAACAACCCAACCACGATGATTCAAGCCTTCCAAATCAAAACCTAAACACTTATGATGATCCTAAACACAAAAGTACAATCAAAATCCAAACTTTAACACAAGAGATCAACCAAATGATGCAAAAACCACTAAACTTTTTCAAACTCAAAAACCATCTAAAAACCACTAGAAATCCAAAGATATGTAAGAGATGATCTAACCATGGCTCTTGATACCATTTGTAACATATTGGATTTCACATACATATCAAACCATAACCAAAGTAGGCGTACAAGATGAGTTCTAGAGAGAGAAAGTTAGAGGTTTAGGGAACTTTAGTGAGAGAAAGAAAAATCTTATTATGAGCTCCAACTCTCTACCTTGGGAGGTAGAGAGTATTTATAGTCATTACATAAATCGCCATCTATCGGGCTGTGGATCAGGCATACAGTGGGTAAAGACCCGTCCGTCCTCCACGGTGTTACTTAAACTAAATACTACTTAACTTATAATAATCTACGACTACGAGCTTTCTAACGATTACATATACTTGAGGTGACCGACTCTTTAATAACTAGATTTACTAAATCCTAACATCTTCAGAAAAGAATTTTACCTCATGTCCGAAATTTGAAAATTTGTGCTATATATTGGGAAAGGGATTTTTACAAGGAGCTTGGACTTATGAAAAGAGTTTTCGAACAAACAGAAACATCAATTTCAAATACAAAACGTAAAAAGAAAATGTTACGAAAAGATGTTGATCGACTCTTGGAAGATGTTATATGTGCTTATATCCATAATGTTGTGTTATTGCATTCTTTGTCATATGCATTTCATTATATCTCTGCTGATACTGTTGATTCTGTTGAAATTGTTGAGAATACTGATACTGTGTCACAAATCAAGTTTTTAAACGATGAAAATGAACGTTTATTAAACGAACTTTCAAATGCAAAACGTCGTCTTAAATGGTGTCAAAAATATTGTCATAATCGTGAACTCGCTTTGCAAAACAAGATCAACCAGTTGCATACCAAAACTCTTTGTCCTAAACTTGAGCAACTGGATGACCAAAATGTGTCTTTGAAGTGTCAAATCTCAAAATATGAACAAGAAATTTCAAAAGTGAAAAAGGAATATAGCGTCATATTTGATTTACTCAAAAAGACTCGCGCTAAAGTGTCACAAGATGTTGATAATCATCTCGCATATACCAAAGATGTTTTACGATGAGAAGGACTCACTCGTTCTGAAAATCTAGATTTGTTACACAAAATCCATGATCTTAAGACAGAGTTGGAGCTATTTAAGCAAGATAAGGATAGTAACACAACTGTAACTGCACCAAAACATATTCAAAATGACTCTAGAACATCTAATGACAAAACACAAGAAACTAACGTGCTTCCCTCAACTGAAACAGGAATAGTTGCCTCTTTTCCCAACGTCCGCACTTCACAGCCTAGGAGCAATACAAGGAAGAATAGGAAGTTGCGACCTAAGAAAAGATCAATAAAGAATGCTGAAGTTGAAGAACACCCTAGGACTTTGAATAAGACCCATGTTGCACCCACTTTAGATATTGCGTCTGACAAATGTAATGGAAAAAGTGTTGTAACGAATGCTGAACCTTTAAGTACTTTTGATATTAAGTCTGAAGCTTCTTGTGCAATTATATGTCGTAAAAGTATGCTTTCTGATTGTCATGATAAATGTGTTGCTAAAGCTATCTTGTCTCGTTTACGGAATCCTAAGAAACGGAATACCTCTAGGCCCACTAAGGCTTCTAAGTCTGTGCTTCGTAAACCGCCCTCTGTAGATTCTAAGAAACGCATTAATGTCCCTGTAGCTCAATTATCACCTACAAAGAACGTAGTACCACCTAGTGCATTCACTAAGACTAAAGCAAAGACTAGTTGGAGATGGCAGAAATGGATACATAATACACTAGGATTTAAATGGATGCCTAAAATCACTGATGTGTGTATTCCTACTATAACTGCTTCGGAACCCTCTAACACTTTGGTTCCACATCTACTTCTATTCCATCTGTGTCATCTGTGTGTAATGCAGGTGATACAAATCATCCTTTGGATTGTTGATAGCGGATGTTCCCGACACATGACAGGAAATCTCAAACTGTTATCAAACTTTATTGCAAAGTTCATTGGCACTGTCAGATTCGGGAATGATCACTTCGCAGCTATCATGGGCTACGGAGATTACATCAATGGAAACATCGAAATTCGCAGGGTTTATTATGTGGAAGGCCTCGGTCACAATCTTTTCTCAGTAGGTCAATTCTATGATGGAGATTTGGAAGTTGCTTTTCGGGAGAAAACTTGTTTCATTCGTGATCTACAAGGAAACGATCTTATGTCTGGCACTCGCAATTCAAGTCTCTACACTATCTCCATGCAAGACATGATTGCTTCATCTCTCATCTGTCTACTTTCAAAGGCAACATCTACAAAATCTTGGCTATGGCACCGTCGTCTCTCACATTTAAACTTTCAAACCATAACCAACCTTACTCGATACAAACTTTTTGAAGGTCTCCCGAGAGTCTGATATTCTAAAGATCACCGTTGCTCAGCTTGTGAACAAGGGAAAAGCAATCGTGCTCCTTTTCCTTCAAAGGTGGAACACAGCTCTCAGCATGTGCTTCATCTTCTTCACATGGATTTGTGTGGCCCGATGCATGTGCGAGCGAATAATGGAAAACGCTACATCCTGGTAATTGTAGATGACTACTCAAGATAGACTTGGGTCTACTTTCTTCGAAGCAAATATCAAGCTCCACAGATGATCATCACCTTTCTCACGAAAATACAAGTTCAGCTCCGGAACACAGTCCGACAAATCAGAACAGACAAAGGAACTGAATTTGTAAATCAAACTCTTCGGGAATTTTATGAGAAAGTGGGAATTGAGCATCAAACATCTATTGCACGTACACCAGAACAAAACGGAGTTGTTGAAAGACGAAACCGCACGTTAGTGGAAGCTGCAAGAACGATGTTACTTAATGCTAAACTTCCGGATTACTTATGGGCTAAAGCCGTGTCAACTGCATGCTACACTCAGAATCGATCAATGATTACCAAGTGCCACAACAAAACACCTTATGAGCTTATCCACAACCATAAACCGAACCTCAAACACTTTCATGTATTTGGATCCCTTTGTTATCCGAATAATGATCGTGATGACTTTGGTAAGCTCAAAGCCAAAGCTGACATTGGAGTCTTTATAGGATATTGTGAAAATTCTAAGGGTTTCCGGATCTGGAATCGTCGTACAAAGCAAGTTATGGAAATGATTCATGCAAATTTCGATGAGCTTACAGAAATGGCTTCTGAGCATAACAGCTTGGAACCCGATCACAACCGTTTAAACTTCCCTCGAACCCCATCATCAACTGAATCAAGCCCCCAGCTTACTCGTCAACAAATGGAAAAGCTATCTGCTCCTATGTTTAGTGATGATATTGATGAACGTGCTCCAGGTGTACCCAATGTTTCCGCTGCTCAACCTGATCATATTCCAATACCTGATACACCTGCTACAACAACTACCGTTGAAGAAGCACCACCAGTTGACTCTACAACAACAGTTGAACAAACTGCTTCCAACGACGTTGAACCAGCTGATGATGTTCTAAACAATGAAGTACCCCCACCTGCAGATTTTGATCAAAATGCGTTCTTTAATCTGTTTGCTAATGAAACTGCTGCACCTGATGTTGCGGAATCATCAACAAGCCATTTGAATCCTCCAAATCTGCAAAATGTATACCAACATCAACCCTCTACACATTGTTGGACAAAAGACCATCCTCTTGAGAATATTATTGGTAACCGGAATCAACCAGTCGTAACTAGACAACGTCTTCACACAGATGGTGAACATTGCATTTATGCACTCACTGTTTGCCAATCTGAACCTAAAAACATTAAAGACGCAATGACCAAAGACAACTGGATTGAATCCATGCAGGAAGAACTCAATCAGTTTAAACGTCTTGAAGTATGGGAACTGGTTGAAAGACCAACAGGGGTCTACGTCATTGGTTTCAAATGGATTTGGAAAAACAAATTGGATGCTGAAGGGAATCTAATCAGAAATAAGTCACGTCTGGTGGCTAAGGGTTATAGACAGGAAGAGGGTATTGATTTTGAAGAATCATTCGCTCCGGTTGCTCGTCTTGAGGCTGTTCGGATATTTCTGGCGTTCGCGGCTCATATGAATATAACGATCTTTCAGATGGACGTCAAAACTGCTTTTCTGAATGGTCAACTGAAAGAAACAGTCTATGTCAGCCAGCCAGAATGATTCGTTGATCCAGAGTTCCCAAACCACGTCTACAAACTGAACAAAGCTATGTACGGTCTCAAACAAGCTCCAAGGGCGTGGTACGATAAGTTATCATCCTTCCTCATTGCCAATAAATTCACCAAAGGTTCGGTCGATCCTACACTTTTCATACAATATCACGGGGCTCACATATCAATCGTTCAAATTTATGTGGATGACATCATTTTTGGGTCAACACACTTAAAATACTTAAATGCTTTTGCAAAACTAATGACAAAACATTTTGAAATGTCAATGATGGGTGAACTCACATTCTTTCTTGGAATGCAAGTTCATCAATCACCCCGTGGTATTTTCTTGAGTCAGTCCAAATATGCCCTTGAACTTCTTAACAAATTTGGAATGCAAAACTGTGACTCCTATGCCACACCAATGGCTCATACCAAGAAGCTAGACGCTGATTTACATGGGAAATTGGTAGACCCTACCAAATACCGTAGTATCATTGGGTCTCTCATGTATCTAACAGCTAGCAGGCCTGATATTGTGTTTGTTGTATATCTTTGCTCCCGTTATCAGTCGAGACCAACTGAAACTCACTTCTCAGAGGCTAAAAGAATCCTCCGATACATCAAGGGAACCATTAACTTGGGGATCTGGTATCCGAAGGATTCTGGTTTTGAACTAATAGCTTTTTCAGACGCTGATCACGCAGGATGCTTAGACTCACGGAAAAGTACTTCAGGAGCATTACAATTTCTTGGTGATAAACTGGTGTCATGGCAATCGAAGAAGCAGGATTGTACGTCGATATCCTCAACAGAAGCAGAATATGTAGCCATGTCGGCGTGTTGTGCTCAAGTCATTTGGAAGAGAACACAACTCAAAGACTATGGTTACGTATTTGACAGAATCCCGATGTACTGCGACAATCAAAGTGCTATTGCAATCTCATGCAACTCTGTTCAACATTCCAAATCAAATCACATCGATCTTCGATATCATTTCATCAAGGAGCACGTGGAAAAGGGTACTGTTGAATTATACTTTGTGGGTACTGAATACCAATTGGCAGATCTCCTCACCAAAGCCTTAGCTCCTGCTAGGTTTAATGAAATGGTCCACCGGATTGGTATGCGGTGTTTGACTCAAGAGGAACTGGATGAACTTTTAAAACATTCTTAAAACCAGTCAAACACCAAAACCTCTTTTGTAAATATTTTTCAAAAACAAAATACAAAAATATAAAATCTGATAAAACAACAAAAATATTCTTCTATCTATATTTCTTTTAACACTGCAAGTACAAATCTTCCGTCAACACTTTAATCGTTCAAAATTCAGTATTTTCTCGATCAAGTGTTGAGGGGGAGAAAGCAAATATTTTTTCGGTTTCATAAAACCTTGTACTTGCATGTTACCTCATCCCGGTTGTTTCTTTAATAATGGTGGTCACATTTCTGGTTTACTGACAATCCTCGGACTAAAATTTATAAAATTTTATTATTTCTTAAGTCAAGGGGGAGTGTCGTCAAATTTCTTTCCAAATATCTCTAGTTTGGTAACCAAAATGGAAGTTATGGACATTGGATGTAAATGGTAAAGGTTCAGGGACTAAATGTGTCAAAAGATCAAAGTATTTTTAACAAAAATACCTCACCTAACTTTCAAAAACACATTTACTATACTCATTTAATATCCACCAACCCAAAATCCTACGCCTAATAATCATTCATCAAATCCGGACTTTTGATCACCAATTTGTAAGTGAAAATATGTTCTTTGTAATCATCTAAGCATTGGTGTTAAATCTTTTTGCAAACCAACGGCTTGATTTTAATCTAAGAACGATTTTGTGTTCTACGCATAAGCGCATGAACACATAATCAAAGTTGAGTGTTTTTGGTTTAAATGGTAGTGTCAAATGTTTATCTAATCACTTAGAAACCATTTCTATCTTTAAAACTCACTCAGAAACTCAAATTGTTTGCTTTTGAAAGTTAGGGTTTATGCGTAAGTTTAGGTATTCTCATATGTGAGTGTTTCTGGTAAAAAAGATAGTTGAGTGATGTTGTTTTCAAGTTTAATTGACCATATCCAAGCTTGGAATTAACCCAGAAACACTAATTGCATAGAAATTGAATGTTAGGGTTTATGTTCTTGATATTTGGGTATTCTTGATTGGCTTAGATTTTTATGTTAAAACTTGGATAGAACAACTCATTAGGCTTCTTAGACTTACCAGAACAAGTTTTGTGCAATTCCTATGGCTAGAACGCTTACTCGTAGAAATTACGCTTTAGGGTTTTAAGGTCTACGCGTAAACCATTTTCTTCGCATAACTGTTTAATGAGTATTCATGGTTTGAAATGATAAAGATTAAATGTATGTGTTAATATTGGTGTTATGATAAACTTATTTCAGGATTTCTACGCGTGAAAATTCAGAATCAAGGTTACTTGAACATCTACGCATAAGGATCACCTTACGCGTAGAATGTTATGCATAAGAGAAATCTTACGCGTAACCTTTACGCGTAAGGTTCTACAATGGGGACTACGCGTATCCAATGAAGGATATGCGTAAACAGTAACCTCTACGCATAAGGTTCACTCTTACGAGTAAGCCTTACGCGTAAGGTTCCATATACGCTTACGCGTAAGCTTTACGCATAAGGCCCTCTTTTCCTACGCATAATATTTCTCGAGTAAGTCAAGAACCTACGCATAAGCTTACGTTTACGTGTATAATCACTCTTGCTTACGCATAAGCTTTCAAAATCTACGCCTAAGCCTAGTTTTAACCAAAATTATGAATTGTTACGCGTGCAAACTTGTAAATAAATAAATCATAAAGCCACGAAACCATAATGTCACTAATAAGCTTAAATGTTTAATAAGTTGTGAAAAATAAGTGAAAACTTGGACTTTAAATCTCAAAGTTAACCAACTCATGAAACTTATCACGACATCTTTGGACTATTGGACTAACTAGTGACATTAGACTCGTAACAATCATCGACATATCACATTCAAATAATAGACAATAAAATCAACTATTGACTAACGTAATGTCTTTCGATATGTTGGTTCTTTTGGCTAAATATCTTTCAGATCACGACATGGACGCTCAAATGCAAAATGTGGAAGCACCAAACCTTCTCACTGTTGAAGATATCTTCCCTCATGGTTATCCAATGAAGATCGGAAAAAATAACCTTCGTGTTGATTTTGATAGTCTCACCTGCTCAGAGTCTTCTTGTCTGATTGCTGTGGACATTCTGAAGAATCACCCTTATCAGAACATGCTCACCAATTCTGCTACAGTGCCGGAGATCTACATTCACCAATTTTGGCATACAATGCAAAAGATCAAAGGTCAAAATGCTGTGACGGTGACGCTCAACCACAAACAAGTCACCATCACACCAGCAGACTTGAGGGCTATTCTTCTCATTCCTGTCATCGAGCCAACTGAATACAATGCCACACCAAATGAAGAGGCCGTTCTACAATTCATGATCGACATTGGTTATGACGAAGATGGAGGAGTAATCACAAAGCATTCATCCGTGGATCTTAAGAATATTCCTCAGCCATGGAGAACCCTCTACATCATCATCACCAAATCCGTTTCTGGACGTGATAGTGGTTATGAGCATCCCAAGCTCTTAGAACTACAAATATTTTGGGCTTTGGTCAACATGAAACATATTGAAGTTGAAGCTCTGATATGGGACGACATGATGTCTTTCCTCAAAAAGCTTGGCTCCAAGATCCCATATATCAGATATACCAAATTGCTGTTCCAAAGAGCTCTAGGGTATAATCCTGATATCCCCTTGAGACTCAATGACCCCAACAATCACTCCATGTTGTATGAGCCTACACTCACAGTCAGATTTAAGGAATCAATAACAAAGAAACAAGGTGCAGTGTTGCCAGATCACCTTCTAAATGATGCAGTCAAACAACTTTACTCATACAAAAGGTATCTGGTAGCAGTTAATGAAGGCAAAGTAGGTTTTCTTGATGAAAATTCCTCTTGTGCACCTACTAGGAAAACCAGGAGAGGCAGTGCAGGGAGTGTTACAAGCACTGAGAGTCAGAGAAAGTTTCCTAAGAGGTCACATATTCTCAAAAGGAAAGTTCCCTCTAAGGAAGCCATCCCTATTCCTAAGCCTGAACCGTAACAAAAGCTAATGGATGAAAGCTCTGAGGAAACTGAATCAGACGAAGAGGTCACCTACTTTGAAACTGAAATCGATGACACTCAAACAGTAGCAAAACCTCCCAGTCCAAAAGCTTATAAAGGAAAAGGGAAAACTCTAGTGCTTGAGCATGAAAAGGAAAGCTCGGAAGAAGAACCACTTGATGAAGACAGAGAGTATAGGAAACAATTGAAGAACCTCAGACTCAAACATCTTGCCAAAGAGTTCGAACTGCAACAAACTCGTGGCCCCGGAGGGTCAAGTGGTGGTGCACAATCTACACCAGTTTCTGATGCGGTTAATCAACCCGATAAGGGAACTGGTACCACCACCCACGAACAACAACAAAGGTAGATTGAGGATTCTATCAATTATGACTTTGAGGATCCAGAAAGAGAGAAGTCTGAGAAGATTTCTGATGAAGATGCTGCTACTAATGAAGCTCAAGCTAAAGTAGATGAAGAAGCCAGTATCAAGGCTGAAGAATTGGCTAAGTCTGGACAAGATGACGAAGTTGATTATGATGATTTTCTTCTTGACAACCCAGCTCACTCCAAGGAAGAAACTTCTGAGCCACCAAAAGACCCTGAGTCTCCTCATGTATCATCGTCATCAGACTCGTCTTCTCACTCTTGACTTCCACCATCCAAAGGCACAACCAAATCCACATCTAAATCTATGAAGAAACCAATTGACTCTTGGATATCCCGAGCTAAAACCAAGATTGTCAAAGCTGTCAAGCAGGTCAGGAAGAAAGACGTAACCAACAAAAAGTTGAATCAACTAGCTGACAGTATCAATCTTCTACATGACAAGATAGACAAGATGTCAAGTGAAAGGGAGTATATCCAGAAGTTTATACAACGTGATGTTCAAGGGGAATTGAACGAGATGAGTAAGGGCTATACTCATAAGTTCTTACTCGACACAGTTCCGGGCGTGACAAGAGAGATGTTTACCAGATAGCTCTATCCAAATCTCATGAAATTGGTCAAGCAAACAATGCAATCCACTCTCGTAACAATGACGATCAATCCAATGGAGCCTGCAGTTCTCTCTGATGCAGAGTTGATTTCCAAGCTGGTGTTACAAATGTCTCAACGATATGCAACTTTCACCTCTGACGAAAGTAAACTATTTGAGGCACTACTGGAATATCAACTCAAGACTTCATACAAGGAGCAAGCTGAAAGGCCTAAACGTCCAAGAGACGATGATGATAAGGATAAGGATAAAGATACTGAGCCTAAACATCCAAAGAAAACTGGTGATTCATCCTCCATGCCACCACCACCCCAAAGGACTCCATCTCAACAACGATCTCCTCCACGCTCTTCTGCTGACAAACCTTAGGACTCTGAGTTACCACCCCAGACAGAGAAAACCGGTGATTATTTCAAATACACTGGTGGTGACAATGAGGAAGTCCCTGAGCCCCAATAACAACCCACCTCTCCCGATACAACAAAGAAACCAGCATCCTCATCTAGGCCAAAGAAGAAGAAGAAGATGACTAAGGCTGATGTCGTCTCATGGCTAGACGAAGATAACACCTGAAGGTCAAGATATGGTAGAAGGTCGAACATTGGAGCATGCTAAATTTCTTTAAGAAAAGTTTTGGGTGAAGAAGATGACCAAGTCAGAGTTAAAATGCATCAAGAATGAAGCCTTTCAACTGCTCAAAGATAGCTCGGAAAGTGCTATTGAAGTTGAATACCATCTTGAAAACATAGCACGAGCCATGTCTAACAACATTGATTGACTCAACCCTGAAGCAAACATTGACTTCACCAGAAAAGACAAGGCTCCATAATACACCGACTGGTCTAGACCTCTACCAACGATTGGCCAACCAGATCAACCAAAGATTCCATTTTGCTACTTCTTCAACAAAGACCTGGAATTTATTCTACACGGTAGCGATGAATCAAAGAAATACGCTATATCACTTACACTTCCGTTCCCGGCAGCCATATACTCCAACTGCATAACCATCGAAGAAAAGGCTACTCAGATGTTCAACAACAGCGTGGAACAGTATGACATTGATGCAATGTATGGGATTCACCTTTGGCCGGAACGCCGTCGAATCTACTACAAAAGCTGCCAGGTTTGAAAGTCTAAACATGAAGTGCATAGTGATAAAGGCATCGTTGCTGTTAAGCATGTAGCTCTTTCGTCTAAATGGGACTACACTTTCCTTAAGAAAATCGTGGTCAAAATACAAAACGAAATGGACTATGATTTCTGTGAAGTGGACTATTTGTCTCTCAACGACATTGAAGATCTGTATCTTGCCAAGTTACCGGGAAGAATGAGACAAATCTCGACTGAAATCCAACGTGAATACATCAAGTCCTTGCTCATCTTCATCAGAAGCATAGTGATCCAGGAACATGTAGAAGATTTACAACTTGCCGTTGAATCATATCAGACACGTGTCAACCTCACCAAACCTCAGCTCGAACTCCCCGACATCAATCATCTTCCTTAATACACTCTCATCAGCAAACCGTTTGGAGTAGTCTACCATAGTGAGCTACATCGCAACTGCTTGATGGCGTGTAAAGATCTTCATAAATTTAGAGATCACACACTTAAGAAAGTCAGGGATGGCTTAGCTTATAGGTTGAAGGCGATACATGAAGGCATTGGGTCACCAAAGCGATGGAATTCTCAGTAGAGACAGGATGTTAAGAGGATCATCACTCGGATTGATGAAAGGTTGTACAGAAGGGACCAGTTCAGAACTTTGGAGAGCTTCGTAGGTGGTCATCCCAGGATTACTCTCACAGGCTATCAACGCCCAGTTCGCATTCCTGGAGATATTGCTAGACTACATGGTACCCCTTAAACTGTTTCATTTTTTCAATAGTGATTTGGATGTGTGATTATTTTATAACAGTGTACAACCCGTACTTATCATGAAAGGACCCTGTGGTACGCTTCAGTGCCACAATCCTTATAACAGGAGCAAAAGCTTCTTACTTTTGAGTAAAACTTATTAAACCTTTCATCTTTTAAAAAGGTTTTGCTCAAAAGAACAAGTACTTCCCCTTATGATTTTCAAAACCTCAAAAGTATATATCACTTGTTAAGGGGGAGTATTTGCTTTAAAACTTTGTTCACAAAATTGTTCTTCGTGATAATCTTCCCATAAAACTCAAAATGGTCATATTCGATATCAAAATTTCGTCAAAAATAACATTTATATGCCATTTTTGAGGGGGAGAAAAATTATGTGATAAGAAATATGTTTTGAATTGCTATTGAATCCTTGTATGAACAGACTTCAACCCATGAATTGACGGGATCTGAACAAGTCATATATTGAAAAGATTTGTCTTCCAAGACTTATCCAATTAAAGTGTACCTATTCGAGAAGCTCTTGATAGACATGAACTTTGATGGGTTTGACAACCTTTCGAGGTTTGTCCACACCTTCAAGGTAGTTATTAGAGCTAGTTGTCACCTAAAAGCTGACAATGTAAGTCTTTAACTATGCAACGTAACCGTGTCTCGCGAGGAATAGTCTATCTTGAGTCGATCAATTCAAAAAGTGCGCGCTCTTCTCTCACCATGCAAATTTCTGTCAAAACACTTAAGCATGTGTAGAGGAGGAGTATTTCTGCAAAATAAAACTCTCGAAGTGTTTTAAAATGTTTCTTATTCATAAACACTTTGAGAAATTTTCAAGAAATCGGTTTTATGGCAATGGAGTTATAAGGTGACTAAGGTTAGGAATAACCGTCCTATGATCCGCCAGAGCCGGAGGGATCTACCCAAGGACACTACTAATAGTTAGAATTAGAAGTCCTTAGGTATGATTATAAAAAGGAGAAAATGAGAATCGGAGAAAGAAGGAGTTGAAGAATTAAAAAGAAAAGCAAAGAAAAGGGTGAAAAGAAATATCCCTCCAGATTATTTAACTTAGGGCAGACACCGGGTTCAATTCATATGCTACTGGTTGTCACTTGATGATGCCGGTATTGAAGATTAAAGCCGTCATGGACCCAGTGACGTATGCACTAAACCTTCTTAGCCACTCAAGTTTCTCTCAACAGAAGCTTGTTTCATTCTCACAGGGAACCCTACGTAAACTATCGGCTTTCTCTTAGAGATTGCTGGTATTGAAGAAGGAGACCCTCTCCCTAGTCTCCGCTCAGGAAAACCAAAGTGCACTATTGAGTCTAGAGCCACGAGATTCATCAAAAGATCTCTTAGGTACACTTGACAATTCATCGCTTGTCGTTCAACAATAAGAACGCAAGTGATATATTATCTTGTCCTTCACAGATCTTAGCAATCTGTCAAGAAAATTTATGAGAGGTTCACATATATGATACTCAGTGATTGAATGGAAACTCCTGCCAGGGTCAACATCAAACAGCCCTGACAGCAGGTCACTTCGGTAACTCCCCGTGGATTACGCTTAGTGTGTCTCAAACGGTCTACAGTCGTGAGGTGATGCTTCGGTGTACCTCAGCGACTCATCTGAATTGTTGGTGTACTTCGGTACATCGCGTTATCTCACTTGTGGGACTCCAGTTCAGGAACAGCCATTGTGAGAATCAGAGTTGTGTTTTCACACTATGCTGTTAACACTCTCGAAGTTCAAACTTGTAAGTGCTGGAATCCGCTTATCACTAACCTTTCTTATGGAAGCTTATCACTAACATTTCACACTATGCTGTTAACACTCTCGAAGTTCAAACTTGTAAGTGCTGGAATCCGCTTATAACTGATCGTGCAGATTCTTCACATGCTCATACCAACAACATCACTAATTGAAGTTCTCTCAAAAGGCAACACAAAGTCAGACTGATTCTTTGTCAAAGTCAAAGAATCTACAAAGTTTAAAGACTAAGAGAACTACACCAGTACTGAAATCCAACGTTAAAGAGCGTGTGAGCATGTTGAAGAAAGACGTGGAGACACTGGAGCAACGGAGCAGACCTGATGCAGACAACAACAACATACTATCACTACCATCACAAAGAACAAAGATCAAAGAACAAAGAAAATGATGACGTCAAAGCAGAACATTTCAAAGGAAACAATTTCTCTACACTGGGGAGATTGTTCGAATCAAGGCACTTCTTCTCACAAGAAAGAAGAATGTCAGAAGACGTCAAAGCTACTATTACATCAGCACCTACAACGTTTATATTATCAAACAATAACACTTAGGGGGAGATTGTTGGAATCACTCCTAAAAAAGATTTCAATTGTTAGTAATTAATATGTAATAGTTAGCTTAATATGGCTTTTATGTTAGTAATCATGCCAAGGCTTATGTAGAAAGCCCATGAGCCTTGGCCCAAGCCCATAAAGGAAAGGAAGGGAACTTGCATGTTGCCCTAGTTCCTTCCTATAAATAATGCTTGTAAACCCTCACTTGAGGGTTGGTTGTTCAATTCACACTTTACACTTTACGCATAACCTTTCATATATTATCATACGTATGTGTGTGTGCTTGTTCATCCGATCACTTCTCTTTTATTTTTTATATTGATGCCTATGTTACTAATATGGGAACCTAACAAATGCACCCTCTTCAATGCCTATGATCAAGCATGTTACCTTTGATGTACCCCTGAAAACCTCAGAACCCAACACTTCTAGGTCAGAAATGCAAAAGGCAGTGAAACAAACTAATATTCCCGTCGTTACTTCTATAGGAGTAAGCAGTGACACTAAAGCTAGCAGGTCAAAGCCTAGAAGCAATACAAAGCAAGATAGGACCTCGTAAGCTAAGAGTGATCAAGTGAAGGAAGTAGAAGACCACCGTAGGAATGATAAATTTAAGTCAAACAACTTGAATCGTGTTGATTCTAGTATTAGCTATAAGCGTATTGTAAATAATTCGAGTTCTAGTGCTGTCTGCAAAACATGTAATGAATGTTTTATTTCTGGTAATTATGATGAATGTGTTGTGTCATATTTGAGGCCTTTTGATAAATCTCCAGTATATAAAGTTTGGAGAGCAAAACAGATTAAGCAATCTTGGAAACCTACAGGGAAAAAGTTCACTAATGTGGGTTATCATTGGAAACCCACAGGTCGTAAAATCAAAATTGGTGAACATTGTCCTTCAACTAGAATTGCCTTGCCTAGAACATTACCTGTTAAGGTATGGAAGCCCACTGGTAAAATTATCCCTTTAAGAACACATTGCACTTTAACTGAGTCTATTGCTTCTACTAGTGTTGCCCCCACTAATAATGTTATGGCATCTAGGGATGTTGTAGGTCTACAGATTTTTTGTGCTAACCAATCGGACCCCATCTTCACGTGGGGATCCACTGTTTCTAGCTATCCATTCTCGTCTGTTTTCAAATGCAGGTCGTACAAATCGTCCTTTGGTATTTGGATTCAAGCTGCTTAAAACATATGATTGGGGATTGCTCACGGCTCAAGAACTTTGTGAATAAGTTTATCGGGACTATTAGATTTGAGAATGATTATTTTGGGGCAATTATGGGTTATGGAGATTATATTTTTGGTGACTATGTGGAAGAAATTGGCCATAATCTGTTCTATGTTGGTCAATTTTATGATTCTGATCTCGAAGTGGCCTTCAAAAAACACACATGTTTCGTTAGAGAATTAGATGGTGTTGATCTTCTTAAGGGATCTCGTGGCACCAATTTGTACACCATCTCTATTGTAGATATGATGAGGTCTTCTCCTAATTTCTTCTTGTCAAAGGCGTCAAAGAACAAATCATGGTTATGGCACTGTCGACTCAATCACTTGAACTTTGGTACCATAAATGATCTTGCTAGAAAGGACCTTGTGAGAGGTTTACCCCGGTTAAAATTTGAAAAATATCATCTCTGTTCTGCTTGCTAACTTGGCAAAAGCAAAAAGTATGCCCATAAACCCAAACCTGCCAACACCATCAGGGAAGTTCTTCACACCCTTCATATGGATCTATGTGGACCAATGAGAGTGCAAAGTATCAATGGGAATAAGTATGTCCTAGTTGTCGTTGACGACTATTCTCGGTCCACTTTGGTAAAGTTTTTGAGAACCAAGGATGAAACTCCCGAGGTTTTCATTAAGCTTATCAAACAATTGCAGGTTAGGCTTAACAAAACCGTAAGAATCATTCGGACAGATAATGGAACTGAGTTTGTGAACAAACAGCTCATTCCGTTTTGTGAAAGCATTGGGATCAGTCATCATAAAAGTATTCCACGCACTCCTCAGCAAAACAGGGTTGTTGAAAGACAAAATCGTACTCTTGTGAAGCTGCACATACTATGCTGATCTTCTCTAAGGCTTTGATGTTTCTCTGGGCGGAAGCTATTGCCACGGCTTGTTACACCCACAACCGATCCTTAATACATACTCTACACGGAAAAACTCCATATGATTTAGTGCATAACAGGAAACCGGATCTCTCGTTTCTACGTGTGTTTGGGGCTTTATGCTATCCAACCAATGACGATCAAGATCTGGGAAAGTTGAAAGCTAAAGCTGATATTTGATTTTTCGTAGGTTATGCACCAGAACGTAAGGGTTACCGAATCTACAACAAACGAACCTGAGATATCATGGAAACTATTCACATAACGTTTGATGAGCTGACTGAGCAACTGGCTCCTGGACACACCAGTTCTTGACCCTCACCTCAACTTTTGTCACCTGGACCAATTAGTTCAGGTATTGTACAGAATCCCACGCCTAAAGCTCCTTATGTACCTCCTTCAGAAGAAGACTTGAAGACTTTGTCTGATCCGATGTTTGATGAATACTTTGAGCCGACAACTGATGATACTCCTGCACCACCAGCTGCTGCTGCTCCTACTCCAACCAACCCAAATAGTCCATCGGTCTCTATTTCCATAATCTAAGAAGCTCTATCTGCTGACCATTCACCATCATCATCGAATCCTCAATCTTCTTCAGTACATTAAGGCAATGCAGTAGATAATTATTTTGAAGTTAAACCCTTTGCTACTCCTGAAGATGCTCCATTCGAGAACATATTTGCCCCTAAACCCACTCCTGAGGCATCTTCATCAGGGGATCCTAACTCTGCTACATCAGTTCCTTATCCTCAACCACATGAACATCGCAGAAAACGGACAAATGATCATCCACTGGATAACATCATTGGGAATTCTTCTCGTCCAGTATCCACACGAAAGCAACTTGCTACAGATTCCTTGTGGTGCTTCTTCAATTCTGTACTATCCAAAGTCGAGCCGAATGATGTCAAGACTGCAATGTCTGAGGACAGATGGTTTAATGCTATGCAAGATGAAATTCACGAGTTCGATCGACTTGATGTATGGGAATTAGTACCACCTCTAGATTGTGCAATGATTATCGATCTTAAGTGGATCTTCAAAGTGAAACTTGATGAGCACGGTGACGTTCTGAAGAATAAGGCAAGACTTGTTGCTAAGGGATATCGACAAGAGGAGGGTGTTGACTTTGAGGAATCATTCGCTATGGTTGCACGTATAAAGGTTATCAGAATCTTTCTTGCTAATGTTGCTAGCAAGAATATGATAGTCTACCAAATGGATGTAAATATTTCTTTCCTTAACAGCGATCTCAAATTAGTGGTCTATGTCAGTTAACCAGAAGGATTTATGAATCCCGAGCATCCTACCCATTTCTACCGTCTGAAAAAGTCTCTCTACGGCTTGAACTAGGCTCCAAGGGCATGGTATGATACTTTGTCAAAGTTCCTTTTGGCAAACGGATTCAACAAAGGTGTTGTTGATCCTACAGTGTTCACTCAGAAATCAGGCAAATATTTAATTCATGTTCAAATATATGTTGATGATATTATCTTTTCCTAGACCGACCCAAATAAATGTGACTGTTTTTCTAAAGAGATGAGTTCTAAATTCAAATGTCAGTGATGGGATAAATGTCATTTTTCTTAGGTTTACAAATTTCTCAAAGTCCCGGAGGCATCTTCATAAATCAATCTAAATATGCTAATGAAATATTAAAGAAATTTGGATTTGATATCAGTGACCCTGTTGACACTCCCATGGTGGAGAAAACAAAACTGGATGAGGACCTCTCTGGGATCCTGATTAATCAAACTAAATACCGTAGTATAATTTGAACCTTGATGTATCTCACTGCCAGTAGACCAGATATTCTGTTCGCTATATGCATGTGTGCTCGGTATAAGGTTAAGCCTACCAAGAAGCACCTTGAAGCGGTTTATGCAGGTTTTTTGACCAGGTTTTATAATTTATAAAGTCTCATTTACCTATGGTCCACCTTATGCACTCACGGGCAGTGTATCCGGTCATGTGTAGTGTAGTAATCGGTAAAACCGAGATCATCCCAAGAGCTATGTGAGCGGATTCTAATTAAGTCTAGATGTCACTGGTTTTTAGCTGGTTTGTAGTAGAAATGATTATTCAACTAATTAACAAGAAATAAATGCGAGAAATAAAGAGAGGTAAAGTGTGCTAACCTAACTACTCATCCTATCAAGTAATGTTCACGTTTTACTACTTCCAATTGATTCAAGTGGGGGTTTAAGTCGCTAGGACAACATTTAGTCAATTCGTCCTAACCTATCAACAAAGGCTTCCACCCGAGGTCAAGATTCTACCCTTGATAGTCGAGTTGTTTTTAGTCACCTAAGCCAAGTCATTAAGTACCCTACATGCAAGATTCGTAATAAAGAATGCCCGGGCGCTAGCATCTTAGACACTTATCCCTAACTTCTTAAGTTCAACCAACGAACGGTGATCATTTGGTCAGTGCGCACAAGCGAGGAAGGGTCGTCAGTTGGTCAATTCTTACCCTCCCCAACTCTACCTAACTACTTAGGGTCAGTTGGTCAATTCTCCTAAGCAACTAGATACGACCGCCATTCAAAACTTCCGAAGCTAGGGTAACTACCAACGAACTATGCATGCATACACTAGAAACAATTATACGAAAGCATGAAAACATAAACAAAACATTCAAGGAATCATAACTAGGCTAGCACCAAAGGTTCTTAGCCGATCATATTAAAAGAAACGAAGAATTCAATGTTTAACATAATGAAATACATGAATCGAAAGTAAAAGATAAAGTGATCGCTAATGCTTATCGTTAGGGAGTGATTTCTCCCTTGGAGATGGATCCGTATGCTCTGAATGATCTGCCTTTGGAACCCTCTTCACATTCTCTGCCTTTGATTTGTGAGTGAATGATTTGAAATTCAGAAATTAGGGTTGGTATTGATAGGCACGATCTAGTTACGGCGTAACTTGAGTTGAGAGTTACGTCGTAACTTCAATAATTCATCAAATAATGCTCTCGTTAAGCAGGTTACAGCGTAATACTTGGGAAAGGTTACGCCGTATCTACAATACATGTTACTTTTGCTAAGATTACGTCGTAATCCTTGTGAGGAGTTACGGCGTAGTTGATGGAGGCGCAAAACATTTTTGACCTAGATGATTACGACGTAACCTTAGTTGGGAGTTACGCCGTAATTACCTTTAAGTTGGTCTTCTGAGTCAACGCACTAGCTAAGGCGTAATGTGAGAGAGTGACTTACGTTGTAGCTTCTTCACAGTTGGCATACTATCATAAATCTTTAAGTAAATCTCCAAATCCGCGCCTCATAAGCTCCAATGCTCGTAATTTACCTGAAAGTGAAACATAAAGGAATACAAGCGTAAATACATATAAATGATATAAAATATGAGCATTATCGGGGGAAATTGACACTTAAAATTTAGGACTATTTGATGTTATCAAATATCCCCCCCCCCCACTTGAACTCTACTTGCCCTCAAGTAGACCTTATTAGAAAATTTTCTAAAAAGATATCCCCCATTACCTGGAAGATATGATTTTAAAAATCTCTTATGCTAAAATAAATCAAATCCGAACACCTCACGAAATAGGAACAAAACACTCAAAATCTCTCAACTAATCTAAGTGTCAATTTCGGGGTGATCACTCAAAGCACAATCATAGCATGTATTCTATCATAAGCTTGGCGGTTACACAAATCTCCACCACTAGAGTTAAAGACTAAACAATTTTTAAGGTAATATAGGTAGACACAACATGGGTTAAGGGTATAATGTCATTACTAACATGTCACGGAAAAGTGGACAAAATCAATGATACATGACCAAATCCATGGCCAAGACACCACAGATTGCTCGCTTCATCACCTAGACACGCTTCATGACTAAAGGGTAGGATAAGACATGGGAAATAATTGGTGTAAAATAAAAATAACAAAGCAAATAGTCTTAACCTATAACCAAGTTGCCACTGCCTACCGTTTATCCAAAGTTAAAGCTTTAAGGCGAAGAAACTGGATCATGATCTAATCAAGTAGATGTGCCATTAGCGAACGTCTTGATGGGCACATTACTTGTTCTTCAACTGTTGGCGCAATAATTACCAATTCAATTTTTCAAATGTGACCGAGGTGGCCTCCTGGATGCTTAATCTTTAATGAGCTCCAAACATAGTGCTTATAACATTGCACTTTACAATAAACAATAAACTACTGCTATATATATATATATATATATATATATTTTGAATCATAACTAGAAACATAACATCCCCCACTTGAGATGAACATAATATGAGAATTTGGGGGGGTTTTCAATGATCTTCAAATATAAGTCTTTGACGAAAGTGTGATTTCCGAACCTCTCTACTTGAACCTTGAACTTAGGCAAACAATCACTTCTCGATCACAAATTAAGACTACACGGTAGGCTAAGGCGAATGGGTGTAACGAAACAATGTATATTGGGTGATCAAAATGAAAGGAAAGGCTCGGACGGGTGTATCTAGGGGTATCTTGCACTAAAGGTGAGTGCAAAAAATGGTTTAACATGGGAGTCGAAAAGTCAAGGTGACTAATCGATAGACAAACAAGGATGGGCTATTTGGGTGATAATCCTAAAATATTGCCTTCTCAAACTAATTATTCCATATACATTAAGCCAAATCAACATACCTCTTTATGGTCTCGAAATGATGCAAAGGCCAAGTTCTAAAGTTTACAAGCTACCGGCACACTCATAATTTGGTGGATTTGGGTAAATAATTAGAAACGGATAAGGCTAATCTCACCATAAAATATCAAGGGCTATAATGTGCTCGGCTAAGGTCTAAACTAGTTAGGTTAAGAAAAACATGTCAAAATTTTAAAAATGGCATAATTTTTCAAAATAAACAAGAAAAACGAGGGAAATTAAGTTCAAGTAATAATTCTACTCATGTCTCTCCACTTGAAATGTACAAAGTCCCTTTTGTACTAAACGTTAAATAAAGGTGAAGAGAAAGTAGAATTAGAGCGAGAAGTTCCATGGAATTTGCTCCTAAAAAGAAAGAAGGCCCACGAAGAGAATCGTGCCTTCGCTTAAGCATCCACGAGCAAACTTCGTTCCCTGAAATCACACTAACCAACAAGCATAATTCTAAAAAAGAAAAACAAATACAAAAAGAAATCTAACTCACTTTCGTAGGAATCACCGTTGCATTTAGCATATGCAACAAGCCTTTTAAAACACTTGGTGTCCCAAGTGGACGAGTGTAGTCTCGTGAGGGCTTACAGGAAACATACCCACAAAGTTTATTTAAAAACTAATACAAGGTTATTGTGTTAATATAGGAAACATTAGAACTGCAGGATAGTTACGACGTAACCTAAAAGAGGAGTTACGCCGTAATTAAGATAAAACCTGGCATTCGGCTACTTGAGAATAGCTACGGCGTAACCATATAATGGGATTACGTCGTAATGGTTTATGTCTTGGAGAGAATCGCTACTGAGGATATGTTATGGCGTAACCATGAGGATGAGTTACGCCATAACTATTGGACAGAACTGGTCCCCATTTTAGTCACTTATGAATTCATCTCCAATTCCTGCCAAAATAATTTAAAACACAAAACCCAACAAAAACTGAAATAAAAGAAATAAAAATGATAATTCGGGTTGTCTCTTGAAAGAGCACTTTTCTTTATTACCGAGTCTTTAAGTTAGACTCAAAGCCATGGGGCTTTATGGTGGCCTTCGAACTTGGCCAAATTCTTCCATATCTTTCATCAAGTTGTGTGATTCGCGCAAAACTGTCAAGTTATCTCACGCAAGCGAGCCACTTGTGAATGGCTAGCTGTAAGAAACTTAAAACAGTTCAGACACAAATGCAATGAAGTCCAGGAGAGTATAATGTTTCCCCAGGTCGTTAAGTCCCAACGAGCCGTGCGAGAATAGTCAAACGTTTAGTGATCGAGAAGATTTGAATGGATACAGAGATTTGATTTATGATTATAACTACAGAAATAGCCACAAATTACAGCGGCTTAAATGCAAATTAAAGGAAATCTAAAAAAGATAAAACCTATTAAATAAACGCTATCACTATTATTAAAATGATGTTTTTGTTCTTTTTGTTTTAATAAAACTTAATTAAAAACTACGTGACGTACAAAATAAAAAGTGAAACTACACAATATTAAACCTAAAAATATGAAAATGATATTTTTATAAACCTAATGATAAAAGAAAATTATTAGAAAAAGAAAATTAATTTTATGACTATTATCCTAATTATTATTAATTAAAAACTAGTTTTAACTATTTAATAATTACCTAAAATACAAGAAATGAGGAAACAAAGCTAGAAAAATAAAATTATGAAATGAAAAAGTCTAAAATATCAAACTAGAATTTTCAAAACTATTTTTGTATTTTTCTGATTATTTTTCTATTTTTTATGAATTTTAAACTATTAAAAACTAATTAAATTACTAAAAATTACCAAATAAACTATGTAAAATCTGGAAAATTACTTTTTTCACTTTTTATATTTATCTAAACCTAAGAAAATTGAAAAATTATTTTTTTGAACCTTTTCTGAATTTTTTATATTTAAACCTATTTAAAAATGCTTAAAAACTAATTTAAATTAAGAAAAATAGCAAAACAACTTGGAAAAATCTGAAAATTTCAGGAAAACTCTAAAATGATATTATGAATCTAGGAAAAATAGAAAAACATAGGCTCATGTGTGAGATTATGAAACTGCAATACCAAGTGCTTTTCAATAAGCACTTCAAATAAGCCAATGTACACAATTAAGCTCCAAACTGAAACAGGAGCTACTAAGAGCTAAAAATGACCAATCTCAACTAGAATCAACTGACCATAACCACTAGAATGCAAGTTGCAACAGATTTGATGTTTTGAGTTTTAAGCTAAAGACAGGTTCTGGGTGCTTACTTTAAGCATAAGCACAAGCCACCTATTAAGCTAAAACAGAAAACAAGCACTTGGAACTTAATGAAGACCTGGTTGAGACATATCAAACCAAGAATTAGACCTTGGGAAGCTTTTATAAGCCCAGTGCAATGTCTGTAACTTATTGAGAAAACTCAGCATATACTAAGACAGTGGAGCAGGGCATTTATGCCATTTTGAACAATGATTATAAGGCTCATAAAAAATTAACAAAATTCCACAAAAATCACTATAAGCAATTAGACCAGTAGAAGGTTTTAAAGCAACAATTTTCACTAAAGATGACCCAATAATGAGTCCATGAAAATTCTGCCTAGATGACCCCAAACTGACTTTGCACACTTTTGACTTTTGATGAAATTGAAGAACTTTGACTATTATGAACTTTGGATCCAATTTTGTTACTGAAATTGATGTTATATATTAGAACAAGTGTAAAGCAAGCAACCTTTAACAATTCTAAGCACTAATCCAAAGATTTCAAATCCAAAATCCACCACAGTATGCAGTTGAGACAGATTCAAATGAAATTTGACTTTTATGGTGTTGCAGGCACATTTATTGACTGAAATGAGTTAGTAATGACTTCACTAGCATGAACCAACAGATATTGAACACTGAATAGACCTTTGAGACAGATTAAGCCATAGATCCAAACACTCCTTTTTACACTGATTTGCAAGTTTTTGTGAGACAACTACTGATTCAGCTGAAACTTTTGATTAAACTGATCTTAGGTAACATAAATAAAACTTAATTAACAGATTACAACTAATTATAACTACAAATTAAAGTTATGCAGTGGAACTTGAAAAATCACTTACACATGGTCCAAGGCCACAATGGCTTGCCATTACTGAAATCAGAACAACAGTACCCACTATCCTACATATATCAACCCATAGCTTCCATATCAACCCATTCCATTGTCTGAACCAACCCAAATCCATGCTGCATCATTTTTGGTCCTTTGTTGACTTTTATTGACCAAGTTTCAAAATAGATTGAGACTTGACTAAAAGCTTATAAAAAGCTATTAGAAGCTTATTTAAGCTTATTAGAGCAGAGAAATAAGCCAGTTGAAGCTTTTGTTTTAGAGTTTGTAATGAAAAAATTCAACAGTAAAGCACAAATGTGAATTTAAACAAATCCTTGGATTCACTGATTGAAACTTGCTTACACTACAATTATAACTTAAGTTTATCACTTGAGAACACAAAATTACAGATTTGAAATCAAACTAATATATTAAAGATAAAAACGACATAAGAAAATTTAAAAACTAAAAACTACTCCTTCTCTTTGCTCCTTCTTCCTCTTTTAAGCATCCAAAAGTCTTACACGTATCCTTAGAGCAGATCCCACCTCTTTTTGTGGCCAATGGGAGTGTCTTCAGTGTTATCACATTTTTGGCGGGAAATGGGGATTTGACTGTAGGCTGTGATATCTAGCTAGGGGGGGGTGGCATTTAATGTGGAGGTAAGGTGATGATGAGGGGGAGGGATAAGGTGAAAAAGGTGAGGTGATGGTGTTGGGAGAAGCAGTTGCAGAGCAACTTGGTGGGGGAGAAGACATGTGTACAGTGATGGTGGGAAAAGTCTGCTTATTTGACTTTCATTTGACCAAGGGTTCAAAAACAGAAGGGTCATTTGTTTAGGCAGGGGTCAAAAGGTTGGTAAGGGTCCAAAATTAGTTTAAAGGTTTTAAACTTCAAGGACTATAGTTGTATAATCTGAAACTTGAGGGGCCTAAGCTGCCAAATCATCAAACTTGTTCCAAGGGCTGAAAATGACAAGCTTCAAATGTATAGGGACCAAAATTGCCACTTTGCAATTTTCCAGGGGCTAATTTTGCCAATTTTCAAACTTGGAGGACCATTTGTGTAATTTTCTCAAACTTTTGATATTTTTCACCAAAGGACTAAATTTGATAACTTTTGATTTTAAAAGGACCTTTGGTGACTTTACTTTTGAAATTATGTGCTCAGGGACTGTTTTTGACAACTTTTGAAACTTGGGGGACTGAAACTGCAATTTTTGCAAATTTGAAATGTTTTTCATCTGATTTTGATATTTTTGTATTTAAAACACATAAAATACTGATTTGTGATATTTTGATCATTTTGATGTGTTTCTGAGTGTTTTCAGATGATTTTGCAGTTTATTTTGTACAAAAATGATGAGTATTTAGACACTCATCATTGTGTCTGACCCATGCAACATTAGTAGCGGTGCAGAGAAACTCCTTTGTCTCAATCTTCCTAATCTTGGAAAACTTTTCGTCCGGCCCCAAGTGGTACCTTGTAATCTCAAACTTTTCAGCTATAATTAGTGGCGGCCTTTTGTACGGAATATGAAGAAGTTTGCACCTCCGTTGTTCGTATGCCTCATCATCTGGGTCAGTGAACCCGTCTTGACCTTGTAGTTCAAGGTAGTCCATAATTCCCTCAATATCATCATCATCAGACTCAGTTCCCTTAAACCACTTGTCATCTAGTAATTCTTTAATAAGCACACGCTTGCATTCTTCTTTTTCATTACCCGATGTATCTTTGCTATCCTCATTCATCACTTCACTAGTATCGTTGGGAATCTCTTCACTTGGGTCTTCTTCACTCATGCATCCCTTCCAAATTTTTTCCTTAGTAAAAGCATCTACTTTTCCATACTTGATTTTAACCCAATCATCAAATCCCAACTTATCTAACCAATGTAAGTCCATTCTCTCCTCTTCATTGGTTGAGGTCCACAAAAATTCATCATCCCCAACTCTAGCTATGCTACTCCCCCCATTACAGTCGTCGTCAAACGGGTTACAAGAAGCCCAAAAGACTTCACCAATGGTCTTTATCTTCTCACACCAATGCTTCCGAGCTGTCTTGTCATTGGTGTTGCTTGAGGGATCATCCTTGCAGGAGGTATCATTTTTGCTTGACTTTTCGTCCATGGACTCTCTTTATTGGATACAATGTTCTTCGTAGTCGAGCTTGAGCTTCCTTAGTAAACTTGTATTAATAATAGCATCCCCGAATCTTACCAAATACCAATTATGAAAAGATAGATCTCCGAACTTGACATTATGTGTTTCTAGCTCATGGGGGCATGTCCATTCTTCACCCTTCATATTACCACCCCCATTACAATACACACGAAATGGATTGTATGTAGGCCATGCTTGTGTAGATTCATCCTCCATGATTATTATTGGATTGAACCAGTGCTTAATAGGGGGTTCCTCAACGTCCTCGGTCGAGAATTTGGCCAACATTTCATCATTGTTAGTTGTAGACCACATGTACTTGTTATTTTGACCATTTCTTTCTTGTTTCCTCCATCACAAATGTCATTATGAGGGTTACACGAGGCCCAAAGGTCGTACCACTTATCATTGTGTATGGGTATTGCCTTGCACTAGTGGTACTCCTTCTTGGATGGGGATTTTGGGACCATGTTCGTATCACCGCGCCGCCCATTAATGACATGCGTTCCTGATTCATCCAATTCGAGAAATCTGTCGGACCAAGTATCCCAGTTATGTCGTAATTCGGATGTGGGGTTACGGCATAATTGGCTTCTGTCAGCACTTCCAGAATCATTTTTTTGCACATTGCTAGAATTATCGTTAGACGCATCATTTTCCAAAAAAATAGCTTTGCAAACTATTGGTTTTCTTTTTTGTTCTTCATTCCTTCTTTGTACTTCATCGCTAAATTTTCCAATCATGGCTTCTAGATTTTTTAGCGATTCGTCATGACTAAAAAGGCTTTTGTTTGTATTTTCTTGGAAATTCTTTAGCCATTCTTCATGCTCCTTTTGTCTCTTAGTTGATTCTTTGAGGTACTTGTTGATCGTATCCTCCAGATTAGATCTTCTTTCCTTGAAAGGCCTGTGGTTGTAATATGTGGGAGGTCCTCCACGATAACCATTCCCGTTTCCATTCGCCCCTTGAAACGGTCTACTTTCACCATATTTCACCTCTCCGACTTTACTATCATCGTCAATAAGAGGACAATTTTTTGTGAGATGTCCTCCACCACAGCTTTCACATCTTACTTGGATAGCATGAACACTTTCCTTAAGCTTAAGAATGTCACGACCAAGATTTTCAAGCTTGCTTGTAATGGCAGTAAAACCATCAAGATTTCCGCCTAGGCTTCTTTTGCTTCCTCCATCATGCCATTTTTGAGAATGATCGGCCATTTTTTGAATGGCTTCAATGGCGAGAGTAGGGGTCATCCCTAGAATAGGTCCCTAGTAGTACAGCATTTGTCTTGTAGCAATATTGATACCTTTGTAGAGGATATTGACCTTTTGCTGGCTGTTTAGGTCATGAGTAGGACACTTATAAAGTAGATCGTTGTATCTATCCCAAGCTTGATACAACGTCTCGTCGCCTTCTTGCTTAAAATTATGGATCTCCATGAGTTGATTTGATATCTTCGAAGGAGGACAATATCTTTGGATGAAATGTTTCTTTAGGATAGCCCATGTATCGACTGCCCCGGCAGGCAATCTATCAATCCATCTTCTTGCTGCCCCAGTAAGTGTTATGAGGAATACTCGGAGCATAACCGCGTCATGAGAAACACCAGGTATGTTAAAAAGGCTTGCGATGTACAAGACATTTTCAACGTGTTTATAAGCATCTTCGTCTTTGTTTCAAAAAGGGTTAGCACGTAGCTCCCTCATAAACTGTTCTTTGATCTCAAAACACACTCCAGCTCCAATAACCGGCCTAACGAGCTCCGATCGTTGTTCATCCCTGGTCATGGCCAGATATTCTTCCAGAGTGAGGTCATCAATGTTCACAACCTCCATGGTACATGAAACTTACAAGAAATCGTGAGAAAACAAGAATTCAAAATAAACCAAAAATAAAAGACTTAAAAATCCTAATATAACTCCCCGGCAGCGGCGCCAAAAACTTGATGCAGGTTTTTTGACCAAGTTTTAATATTTATAAAGTCTCGTTTACCTATGGTCCACCTTATGCACTCACGGGCAGTTTACCCGGTCGTGTGTAATGTAGTAATCGGTAAAACCGAGGTCGTCCCAAGAGCTATGTAAGCGGATTCTAATTAAGTCTAGATGTCACTGGTTTTTAGTTGGTTTGTAGTAAAAATGATTATTAAACTAATTAACAAGAAATAAATGCGACAAATAAAGAGAGGTTGTGATCAATAAAGGTAAAGTATTCTAACCTAATTACTCATCCTATCATGTAATGTTCACGTTTTACTACTTCCAATTGATTCAAGTGGGGGTTTAAGTCGCTAGGACAGCATTTGGTCAGTTCGTCCTAACCTATCAACAAAGGCTTCCACCCGAGTCAAGATTCTACCCTTGATAGTCGAGTTGTTTTTGGTCACCTAAGCCAAGTCATTAAGTACCCTACATGAAAGATTTATAATAATGAGTGCCCGGGCGCTAGCATCTTAGACACTCATTCCTAACTTCTTAAGTTCATCCAAACGACTGGTGATCATTTGGTCAGTTCGCACAAGAGAGGAAGGGTCGTGAGTTGGTCAATTCTTACCCTCCCCAACTCTACCTAACTACTTAGGGTCAGTTGGTCAATTATCCTAAGCAACTAGATACGACTGCCATTCAAAACTACCGAAGCTAGGGTAACTACCAACAAACTATGCATGCATACACTAAAAACAATTATACACAAGCATGAAAACATAAACACAACATTCAAGGAATCATAACTAGGCTAGCACCAAAGGTGCTTAGCCGATCATATTAAAAGAAACGAAGAATTCAATGTTAACATAATGAAATACATGAATCAAAAGTAAAAGATAAAGTGATCGCTATGCTTATCGTTAGGGAGTGATTTCTCCTTCGGAGATGGCTCCGTATGCTCCGAATGATCTGCCTTTGAAACCCTTTTCATGTTCTCTGTCTTTGAGTTGTGAGTGAATGATTTGAAATGCAGAAATTAGGGCTGGTATTTATAGGCACGATCTAGTTACGGCGTAACTTGACTTGAGAGTTACACAGTAACTTCAATAATTCATCGAATAATGCTCTCGTTAAGCAGGTTACGGTGTAATACTTGGGAAAGGTTACGCCGTATTTTCAATACGTGTTACTTTTGCTAAGATTACACCGTAATCCTTGCGAGGAGTTACGGCGTAGTTGATGGAAGCACACAACATTTCTTGAACTAGTTGATTACGGCGTAATCTTAGTTGGGAGTTACGCCGTAATTGCCTTTAAGTTGGTCTTCTGAGTCAACGCACTAGCTACGGCGTAATGTGAAAGAGTGAGTTACGCTGTAGCTTCTTCACAGTTGGCATACTATCATAAATCTTTAAGAAAATCTCCAAATCATCGTCTCATAAGATCCAATGCTCGTAATTTACCTGAAAGTGAAACATAAAGGAATACAAGCATAAATCCATATAAATGATATAAAATACGAGCATTATCGAGGGAAATTGACACTTAAATTCAGGACTATTTGATGTTATCAGCGGTTAAACGGGTCTTTCGGTATCACCAAAGAACCATTAATATGGGACTTTGGTATCCTAAGGACACCGCCATGACACTAACAGCCTATGTAGATCCTGACCATGCAGGGTGTCAAGATACACGTCGAAGTATGTCGGGAGGTGCTCAATTTTTGGGTGACAAATTAGTGAGTTGGTCGTCAAAGAATCAAATGAGTACTTCTATATCGTCCACATAGGCTGAGTACATTGCCATGTCAGCATGTTGTGCTCAAATCTTATGGATGAGATCCCAACTATCTGACTACGGCTTTGTATTCAACAAGATTCCTCTGTACTGTGACAACAAAAGTGTCATCGCCTTCTGCTGCAACAATGTCCAACACTCACGGTTAAAGAACATCGACATCCGACATAACTTAATCAGGGAACAAGTTGAGAATGGTGTGGTTGAACTCTACTTTGTAAGAACTGAGTACCAGTTGGCAAACATCTTCACAAAAGCTCTTCCAAGAGATCGGTTTGAGTTTATCCTCCCGCGACTCGTTCTGAAAAGTCTGCAGCCGGAAACTCTCAAACAACTTCAGGAAGAGCATGAGGAGTAATGGAGTTGCTTCACATATCTTGTACATAGTTAAAACAAAAAAAAATAGAAAATTATAAAACCTACAAAAACCATACAAATCATAAAAATAGAAAATACCAAAAATAGCTTTTCTAGAAATGTCTTATGGCATCGATAACATTTACGGTCCTAGAAATGTCATTCAATAATGAAATGGGTCCTTAAATGAAGTTCGAACAGAAGTTCAAAATGTTTTCGAAACATGCCTACAATATGGTTTGCTATTATTTTAGATATGCAACCCGTTTTTCAAGAAAGGAAAGTGCTACGCAAAATTGATTTTTATAAATCTCGAGCACTTATCCTAAAACAATAGGAGGAAAGCTCGTCGTCAAAAAGATGGCTGTTCCTACACAAATGGTTTTCTTTCTATGATTCTTCAGAAAAATATTTGTTTTTAACTGGTGATAACGTATTGTTTGAAAATAAATCGGACTCAGTTTTTTGAAAATCAAACGGACTCCATTTTGTCATAAAATTTGTCACTCAATCAATGACTCGACTCATCCATTGAGGCGGAGAGTGATTTCAAGTTTCATATTTTCAAATGATATATCATCAAACGAGTTGATTTGTAAGTTATAAGTGGTGAATAAAGTTTTGGTGCTATGTGTCAGTGTATGATCTTTCGTAAACTTAAAGATCTTTTCAAAATGAAAATATTCTTTTACTCAAAGATCTCTCAAAATTATCATACCTGATACTAGCACTCTCCCTCATAGATTGAGGGGGAGCGTTGTTGTGACACACGGTAAATTTCCACTAAAATTTAACTGATAATTGGTAATTTATTATTACTAAGCCTAAGTCGTTAAGCATACATAAGCTTTGCCTGATCATTTGAGTAGTTAATTCGCATACAGTAGATAACTGCATCACTCTTGCATTCATATCATTTTATGAATATTTCATTTTGTCTTATGATTTAAATTGTAAGACGAGAGGTTATCTCGTTTTCCCCAGTCACCGACACTGCACGCGTGCCGACACTATGATAAGGACTCACTAAAACAAATAACAAAAGTCCGCGACATGGAATATTACAAAGATAAAAATATTTCAGACACGTAACAATAAAATACCACGGATAAAAAGTTATCAAACAACGATACCTTGGTCACAACGTAACATCGCGAGACACAAAGTATATAACACATTTACCTTTAAACATGAACTTTTATAAAACTCAAATACAAGTGAAACCCAAGTGCATGTACACAAAATAAATTATAGGTATACATTACACATACCCACCTTTTGTTACTTACATTTACTTATATTACTTTATATTATTTTCTTTATATACATAAAATACACTTAAAGAAGACTTGATAAAAAAAAATATGTGCACCCTCTTTGCCCTCCCTTTCACACACGACAAAACCCACTCATAAGTAAACAATTGAAAGGTGAAGAGATAATGTTCCTTGTTTCTTTCTTATCTCACACACACGACAAACATACACAAAAGCAGAGAGTTAGAGATATCAAATCTTCATCTCTTTCCTCTAGAAATTTGCTTCTCCTCTTCACACGCCTCATAGGCGAATCTCTTCAAAAATGGTAAACCGACACCCCTCATCTAAATATTCCTCCTCTTTCATACCATATTCATGTAAGATTTGCTTCCCCAAACTTATCTTGATGCGCCGCTACCCTTCAAAGAAATCCAAGGAAGATCAAGTTAACCACAAGAAAGAAATCTTCCACCAATCTATCTTGAGATTCCTTTGGTTTTGGAAGTAAACCATTTTCGGCTTCAAACAAAGAGGCAAGATGTAAAGGCTTGGTCAAAGACTCCCTTTTTAATTTCTTTTTATGCAACTCGAGAGACTAAGGGCACACACAAATCAAATCTCAACCCACCACAAAGGAATGGTGTTCTTAAGGGTGTTGTGAAATTATTGGGTTGATTGCTCGGATTCGAATTGGAGGTTCGGTTTGTATGGAGCTCTCGAGTTAGCCTTCATCTTTGTCATTTTTCGCCTCACTTACATAAGGTTCATCTTTGATTCTTTCCCTTGTAAATTGTTGTACTATAAACGTTGTTAATGAAATGTAAATGGTAAAATCTTGTTTTAATATTCGATGTCTAAATAAGGTGTTTGACGTTACATAAATATCATTTTGATATGATGAATGGTTAGGGTCACTTGAGTTTTGAGTTAGTCATTGACTTGGATGGGTTAGTTTCTGTCGAGAGTAATGAAAAACAAGCAAACTAGGCGCTAAGAGTTAGAAAAGTTCGAGTCACATTGAAATAAAATCTGAAAGTTGTTGTCAAACTACTTGTTGTCTAAAGCGACTAGGAACCCATGTTTGATGCTCGTACTCTTTCTTTTTCCAGTCGACCTTAGTGTCATTTTGGTGTCAATAAAAGTCATATACTAAAGAAACCATTTCTATGCCTTAAGGAATTGATGACTTGAGAAGTAGGTTGTTACCACAACATCTGGTGTTTAGGATTAGTTGCACTCATGTGAGTCGTGGTTAGTCCTCATTATGGGTCGAAAATCTAACTATGGTTGTACCACAGCGACTCGTCAAGATGGATATCGACTTGTAAATCTTGAACTAGTCCTTGCTCATCTTTATTTTACTATGTGAACTAGTCCTTGCGTATATACCTCTTCCACGAAAATATTGTCACCAGTAAATGCTTCCAAAATTTTTAGCCTGTAACATTTGCCATCATACTTTTGGGCCACATCCCAACTTCTAACTTGCATAGCATAGTGAGTTTGTTTGCTTCGTGGGCCTCGGCCCAACCTGGTACCCTATTTCTATCAACAACAGGCCGCAGCCCATAGTGGCTCGGGGTGTTCGTTTGATGGTTTAAATCGGGTCAACAAAATAAAACGGGTAACATAAAACTGGAGATCAACCATAAAACCAAACCCATTTGTCATATATTCGAACCCTTCTACCTCATATACGCATATAAGTGAACAAGTGCAAAATATGAATACACGAAACAAGTGTTGAACATGTAATCTACTTGAATAAAGTTACATCAAAGTTTCACGTATAATGTACCCGGATAAACATATCTATGTCAAGTAATCTACTAGTCGTGAATTGTAAATGTTAAGAACAAATTTGGATAATCAAATAAGGACCACAATATCATGTTGTCATTTAATAAATTTGAGAGCCTTCAAATTTAACATAAGTATTTTCTAAAGGCAATTAGAAAATAATATTTGATTTTGACAATACTATTATGTGTCAACTTAAATAAGTATATATACATTTATATGCTTACTAGTAGAATATCGTAATTATTTTACAAACCAAATTTCGGATTTTAATACCATTATAGTGTCAACATGAAAGAGTATATATATACACTAATATACCTACTAGAAAACCTATTAATCATTGTTACAAACTAAAGATTGGTTTTAATACCATTGTACAAAAACAATATAAATTGAGCCACTTTAAGTAAGTGATACTTAAAACAATAAACTAAGACATTGCCCTCCTTATCTAGGTCGCGTGTCGGTGCCGCTCCACAACCATCACTAATCCCACATTTGGATTGCACATTTGCTAAGGTGAGTTTTCATAGCCCCACTTTTACTTGATAAATTGTTTTATACATTTTGGGGTGAGAAATATGCAAAACATTTTATGGACCAAAACTATAACATGATTACTATTACGTGGTTTAGCCTAAGCCCTTATGTCCCTAGAGAATGCCCTTTTTCATGAACCGTCAATTCCCCATTGGGAAACGCGAATGTTATAAATAGATCTATTGAGGGTGACTCCTCCGTTCGGTTGGCCATGCTTAGGCCAAGGCGAAACGTATACCATGTCGGAATCAAGTGTTGAGGGACAAAACACTTGCTATGGGCCCCTATATTGTATGACATCTTTTAGCATACAGAAACTGTCGTAGTATCGGTTGCATGAACTTAGAGCTAACGTAATAGACTTTCATCCATATAACATTATATTCGTTGTAATGATTATATGACTTTGCTTACGGTCCAAGCTTACTATTTTAACTTAAACCTATGAACTCACCAGCTTTTAGCTGACCTTTTAGCATATTTTCTCAGGTGTTTAAGTTATGTTCATGAAGGCAAGGCAAGAAGCGGATGAATGGTCGTAGTAGTATTAAAGAAGTTTTTTTACACAAAAATGATGTTTTTACATTGGGACCACTATAACTAATGGGATGTACCCATTTATTTAAACTATGTTGTAAGACAATGTTTTAAAACTATTTTATAAAATCAAACGGAGTATGTATTCCGTTCTTTATTACTTGTGTTATGATTCACCAATCCCGTAACGCTCCCGAATAACACGTATGCTTCCGCTAAACAAAATTTGGGGGTGTTACAGATTGGCATCAGAGCCTAGGTTATAGAGAACTAGGTACATATAAACCCTAAACTATAACTACTTTTCACAAAAACATCATACTACGACCACCGATTGCCGCTTGCCTTACTTGCCATTTTACTAAGATTCATTTAATAGGATTACATGTTTTATTTCCTATTTAATTATGCACTATTTCATATTCATCATGAGCATATTTTTTTTTCCACATACTTACACATATGCACCGTCTTGTCACAGACTATGCCTTCACCAGCCTTTCCTCACGATGTTCAGGAGGACATCCTACTAGCTCACTCACCTACCATCCGTCAGCTTGCACACTTAGCCACAGATCCGTATATTCAGGCCACATTAGCAGCTCAGCCAGTTATTGCACCTACTCCATCTATACCTACCCTTACCACCACTCCATCAGCTTTGTTGACGCGCAGGCAAAAACCCTGCATGATTGTGAGAGTACCTGGATATTGAGAGTGGTATTCATATGTACCTGCACTAGCTTCTCGGATGACCCGCGCTGCTTACATGGGTCCTTCTACTACTTCAGAGTCACTGACACCATCACCCACTGAGTCACCACCTCATCAGAGACTCAGGAGATCTACTGATTCCTACTCAGAGGAAGACCCAGAAGAAGATCCGAAAGAGGATCCTGAGGAGGAACTACCAGAGCCTATACCGACTGAGAGTGTCCCCGGACATGTTAGCACAGCAGCAGATATGGATATACTGGGTCTGGAGATTGTCCAGAGTATTCGAGATATAGGACAGAGCTCCAGGATGGCTCAGAGGTTGGGCGAGGACATGGATATTGATGCACCATTTGGATTAGGTCAGAGAGCCGCTTTTCTCCACAGTCAGGAGGAGAGTAGTGAGGTTGCTTGGAGAGATATTGATTGCTTGATCAGTTCAGTACCACACATCGCCAGTCCGAGCTACAGTCCGTCATCACCTTCATTCATACCATCTGCAGCAGACATGGAGCGCCTTGAGCGCGCCACTAGACAGCTTGAGACCATTGAGGAAGCTGCACCAGTTGAGGCACAGACCGAGCCAGACCTGTCAGGATCTCCAGATGGCGATCCGACCCTCATTGAGAGGATATTTATTCAGTTGGACTCTCAGGAGACTCTGCTAGGAGTCCATTCTGATCAGCTAGAGAGGATCGACCCAACACGCTTGCAAGCTTGCGAGCAGCGTGTCGAGGGTTTAGACCGAGTTACTGATGTGTTGTTTGAGAGCATGGAGCTCGAGAGACACGAGAGGATGCGACTGGGTTTTAGGGTTGAGACTCAGGTTGAGGACGTCAGAGAGTTGGACAGCAGAGTACGAGCCTTGGGTAGAGGTCAAGCTCAGATACACGGATGACTAGAGGAGCTAGAGAGCATCCAGTGGATTGCTAGAGATACTGTCAGAGAAGGATGGCAGAGGACTACTGGTTTAGAGTCTATGTTAGCATCTCAGATGAGGCGTATCGCGAGTTTGGAGGATACGCAGCGAGAGTTAGTTGCTACCATCGAGCGACTACGTACCGAGCGTGGACATCCTTAGATCCTATTGCATGATGTATTACACTAAGCTGAACTATAACAGTTAGTGTTAGTTATTATTCTTGTACTTCAGTTATATTTCCGTTGTATTTCCATTGTATTTCCGTTGTATTTCCATTGTATTTCCGTTGTATTCCGTTGTATTTCGGTTGTATTCCAGCTAGTATCTCATCATGTACCGTAGGAACCTTGTAACCGAAGTTCTATCTATGTCAAACTTACTTTCCTATCCAATTGTCTTTACTTTTATAGATTGCTCATATGATCTATCTACGATAACCACACTATTACGTGGCACTTACCTTGTTTAAAAGGTTCTATATCTCATCACCTTTCTTACTGCAAAAATGCCGCCAAAACGAAGATCAAAACGTACCAACCTGGTGGAGCTTCCAATGCTCCAATTCCAGCGAGAGTCACTCGCAACCAATCTGCAAATGCTGCTATTCCAAACAGAGTCACACACGATCAGACTGCTGAAGCCACTACTCCTGCTAGGGCTACTCCAATCCAACCTATCATGAATCAAGCCATGATCGACCAACTAGTCAATGAGCGGGTAAACGCCGCTTTGGCTGCAGCAAACCACTCGTCTACTAATGCTGGAACTTCAAGACCACCCACTCACAACCGCACTTGTACTTATCAAGACTTTCATAAAACCATGACTGGAGGCTTTAGTGGAACCGAAGGAGCTGTCGGTCTGACTAGATGGATCAAAAAGCTCGAGACTGTGTTCCGAATCTGCAATTGTGAAGAAGAGTCTAAGGTTAAGTATGCATCATTCACTTTCACGGATGCTGCTTTGACCTGGTGGAACAATTTTCTGAAATCCGCTAGTATCGATGTTGCCTATGCCATGCCATGGGAGAACTTCAAGGAAATGGTACTTCGAAAGTACTGTCCTCGTAATGAGATCAAGAAGCTCGAACATGAGTTTTGGAACCTCAAGGTTCAAGGCACCAATATGGCTGCTTATAATCAACGATTTCAAGAACTAGCCTTATTGTGTCCTGAAATGGTTCCCACTGAGACCCGATTGTTAGAGAGATACATCGGAGGACTGCCCCAACCTATCAAGGGCAATGTAACCACTTCTAAGGCTGCTGATCTTCATGAAACCATCGAAGTAGCCAACAAACTCATGGACCAAGTGATTGAGGATTTCATGGACAAAGTGGTTGACAATAAAAGGAAATGGGATGACCATTCTCAGGGTTACAACAACTATGAATATCGTGGCAACTACAGTAGGAACAACCGCAACAATCAAAACAAGAGGCAAAATGTTGCTAGAGCTTATGCAGTGAATGTTGGGGAAAGAAAACCGTACTCAGGGACTGCACCATTGTGTAATCGATGCACACTGCATCACAAGGGGCAGTGTATAGTCAAGTGCCATAACTGTCAGAAGATCGGACACCTAACCAGAAACTGCAGGTCCAAGTCATTGGCGACGGTTCAAACAGATCCAGCTCAGGACCCAAAAGCTAATATAACTTGCTTTGGTTGTGGTGAAAAAGGGCATTATAAGAATGAATGCCGAAAGACCAGAAACCTAGGCCATGAGGGGAATCAAGGAAACCGAGGAAATCCAAGAAGCCATGGGAATGGCAGGATTCAGGGAAATGTTGGACAAACGAGTAATCAGGGAAATGGAGAAGGAGCTCGTGGGAGAGTCTATGATGTAACCAAAGTGGAAGCTCAGGAAGACCCGAATGTTGTGACGGGTACGTTCCTTATAAATAACCGTTATGCATCCATATTTTTTGATACGGGGGCCGATAGGAGTTTTGTTTATAATACATTTAGTCCACTACTCGATATTTCCCCAACTGCATTAGGAAATGCATACAACGTGGAACTAGCTAACAGTAACATAGAGAGGGTAAATACCATCATAAGAGGTTGCACCCTTAACCTGTCAAACCACCCATTCAATATCGACTTGATACCAGTAGCATTGGGTAGTTTCGATGTCATTGTCGGAATGGATTGGTTAGCAAAATATCATGCTGCCATCATTTGTGACGAGAAGCTCGTTCGAATACCCTATGGAGATGAAGTCCTAACAATAGAAGGAGACAGAAGTGACAGGAGAAACGCTTCAAGATTGCATGTCATTTCTTGTACCAAGGTGTTAAGGTGTATCGAGGAAGGATGTCATATCTTCCTAGCACAAGTCACCGGAAGGGACGAAAAAGAAGGGGAAGAAAAACGTCTGGAGGACGTGCCGATAGTAAGAGAATTCCCTGAAGTCTTTCCCGAACACTTGTCAGGACTCCCGCCGATCCGACAAGTTGAATTTCAGATCGATTTAGTGCCTGGTGCCGCACCAGTGGCAAGAGCACCTTATCGATTAGCTCCAACGGAACTCCAGGAGTTATCGAACCAGTTGTCGGAACTTGCGGAAAAAGGATTCATTAGACCAAGCTCATCACCATGGGGAGCACCAGTCTTATTCGTCAAGAAGAAGGACGGAACTTTCAGAATGTGCATTGACTATCGTGAATTGAACAAACTAACCATTAAGAACCGCTACCCACTACCGAGAATCGATGACTTATTCGACCAACTTCAGGGTTCAAGTGTTTATTCAAAAATCGACTTAAGGTCCGGATACCATCAACTAAGAGTTCGGGAAGAAGACATTCCCAAAACCGCCTTCAGAACTCGTTATGGACATTACGAGTTCCAAGTTATGCCTTTTGGGTTAACCAACGCGCCAGCTGTGTTCATGGACCTCATGAACCGAGTGTGTAAACCCCACTTGGATAAATTTGTGATCGTGTTCATTGACGATATCCTAATTTATTCCAAGAGTGTGAAAGAACACGAAGAGCATCTTAGATTGATCTTGGAATTGTTGAAGAAGGAAGAACTGTATGCGAAATTCTCGAAGTGTGAGTTTTGGATACCCACTGTGCAATTCTTAGGTCATGTAATCGACAGTCAGGGCATACATGTAGATCCCGCTAAGATCGAGTCAATAAAGGATTGGGCGACACCCACAACTCCTACTGAAATACGCCAATTCTTAGGGCTCGCCGGATACTACAGAAGATTCATTGAAGGTTTCTCAAAGATTGCCAAATCTTTAACCAAGCTAACCCAGAAAAACACCAAGTTTGACTGGGGAGAAAAAGAAGAAGAAGCTTTTCAACTCCTTAAAGAAAAATTGTGTATTGCACCCATACTGGCCTTACCTGAGGGTAGTGAGGACTTTGTTGTTTATTGCGACGCTTCACACAAAGGGCTTGGAGCGGTGTTAATGCAAAGAGAGAAAGTGATAGCATACGCCTCTCGCCAGTTGAAGACTCATGAGAAAAACTACACAACGCACGACTTGGAGTTGGGATCAGTTGTGTTCGCACTCAGGATTTGGAGACACTACTTGTATGGCACAAAGTGTGTCATATACACCGATCACAAAAGTCTACAACACATTTTGGATCAGAAAGAACTGAACATGAGACAGCGCCGATGGTTGGAATTACTCAGTGATTATGACTGCGAGATTCGTTACCATCCGGGTAAAGCGAATGTAGTAGCTGATGCTCTCAGTAGGAAAGAGCGACCACAACCTCTTAGAGTCAGATCCTTGGGTATGACAATTAGTTCACCTCTCCCAACCAAGATTCTTGAGGCTCAATTGGAAGCACTCAAGGAGGAAAATCGTCCGAATGAGAACCTTTACGGAATGCCAGAAAGTGAAAATGGATTCGTGAAAAGGTCGGATGGAACTTTGTGTTTCAAAGAGCGAAGTTGGATACCACTCTACGGAGGAATTTGCGACATTATTATGCATGAATCCCACAAGTCTAAATACTCCATCCACCCAGGATCCGACAAAATGTACCTTGATTTGAAGAAATTGTACTGGTGGCCCAACATGAAAGCCGACATTGCAACATATGTCAGCCGGTGTTTAACTTGTTCAAAGGTTAAAGCTGAACATCAGAGACCCTCAGGCCTACTAGTACAACCCGAAATCCCCGAGTGGAAATGGGAACGTATAACAATGGACTTTATCACTAAGTTACCTAAAACCTCTAAAGGCTACGACACTATTTGGGTAATAGTTGACCGTCTCACCAAGTCAGCACATTTCCTACCGATGAAAGAAAGTGATGGAATGGAAAAACTTGCACAACTATACCTGAAGGAAATCATCGCACGCCATGGTGTACCAATTTCCATCATTTCAGACAGAGATAGCCGTTTCACCTCAAACTTCTGGAAATCACTTCAAGATGCTTTAGGGTCTAACCTCGACATGAGCACCGCTTACCATCCTCAAACTGATGGACAGAGCGAGAGAACAATCCAAACACTGGAGGATATGCTAAGAGCATGTGTGATAGACTTTGGAAATGGCTGGGATAAGCACTTGCCACTAGCTGAATTTTCTTAAAATAACAGCTATCACACAAGTATCAAAGCCGCACCATATGAAGCACTCTATGGTCGGAAATGTAGATCACCTGTGTGTTGGGCCAAAGTTGGAGAAAGTCAACTTACTGGTCCGGAGTTAATCCAAGAAACTACCGAGAAGATTGTACAAATCAAAAGCCGACTACAAGCAGCTCGTGACCGTCAAAAGAGCTACGCGGATAAAAGGAGGAAACCACTTGAGTTCCAAGTGGGAGATAAAGTTATGCTCAAAGTTGCGCAGTGGAAGGGCGTGATCCGTTTTGGAAAACGTGGAAAGCTAAATCCTCGTTATATTGGACCTTTCAAAATTCTCGCGAGAATCGGACCGGTGGCATACCGACTCGAATTACCACAAGAACTCAGCTCTGTGCACAACGTGTTTCACGTGTGCAACTTAAAGAAATGCCTTTCCGACGAAACTCTTGCCATTCCTTTGGAAGAAATCCAAGTTGACGAAAGATTGAATTTTGTTGAGGAACCCATTGAAATTATGGATAGAGAAATCAAACGGCTTAAGCAAAGCCGCATCCCGATCGTCAAAGTCCGTTGGAAATCTCAAAGAGGTCCAGAATACACATGGGAGCGTGAAGACCAATTCAAGCGCAAATACCCACACCTTTTCTCTACTTCATCAAGTAATCCTAACTGAAAACCGAGGACGGTTTTCTCTTCCAAGGCGGGGAGGATGTGACACATGGTAAATTTCCACTAAAATTTAACTGATAATTGGTAATTTATTATTACTAAGCCTAAGTCATTAAGCATACATAAGCTTTTCCTGATCATTTGAGTAGTTAACTCGCATACAGTAGATAACTGCATCACTCTTGCATTCATAGCATTTTATGAATATTTCATTTTGTCTTATGATTTAAATTGTAAGACGAGAGGTTATCTCGTTTTCCCCAGTGACCGACACTGCACGCGTACCGACACTATGATAAGGACTCGCTAAAACAAATAACAAAAGTCCGCGACATGGAATATTACAAAGATAAAAATATTTCAGACACGTAACAATAAAATACCACGGATAAAAAGTTATCAAACAACGATACCTTGGTCACAACGTAACATCGCGAGACACAAAGTATATAACACATTTACCTTTAAACATGAACTTTTATAAAACTCAAATACAAGTGAAACCCAAGTGCATGTACACAAAATAAATTATAGGTATACATTACACATACCCACCTTTTGTTACTTACATTTACTTATATTACCTTATATTATTTTCTTTATATACATAAAATACACTTAAAGAAGACTTGATAAAAAAAAATATGTGTACCCTCTTTGCCCTCCCTTTCACACACGACAAAACCCACTCATAAGTAAACAATTGAAAGGTGAAGAGATAATGTTCCTTGTTTCTTTCTTATCTCACACACACGACAAACATACACAAAAGCAGAGAGTTAGAGATATCAAATCTTCATCTCTTTCCTCTAGAAATTTGCTTCTCCTCTTCACACGCCTCATAGGCGAATCTCTTCAAAAATGGTAAACCGACACCCCTCATCTAAATATTCCTCCTCTTTCATACCATATTCATGTAAGATTTGCTTCCCCAAACTTATCTTGATGCGCCGCTACCCTTCAAAGAAATCCAAGGAAGATCAAGTTAACCACAAGAAAGAAATCTTCCACCAATCTATCTTGAGATTCCTTTGGTTTTGGAAGTAAACCATTTTCGGCTTCAAACAAAGAGGCAAGATGTAAAGGCTTGGTCAAAGACTCCCTTTTTAATTTCTTTTTATGCAACTCGAGAGACTAAGGGCACACACAAATCAAATCTCAACCCACCACAAAGGAATAGTGTTCTTAAGGGTGTTGTGAAATTATTGGGTTGATTGCTCGGATTCGAATTGGAGGTTCGGTTTGTGTGGAGCTCTCGAGTTAGCCTTCATCTTTGTCATTTTTCGCCTCACTTACATAAGGTTCATCTTTGATTCTTTCCCTTGTAAATTGTTGTACTATAAACGTTGTTAATGAAATGTAAATGGTAAAATCTTGTTTTAATATTCGATGTCTAAATAAGGTGTTTGACGTTACATAAATATCATTTTGATATGATGAATGGTTAGGGTCACTTGAGTTTTGAGTTAGTCATTGACTTGGATGGGTTAGTTTCTGTCGAGAGTAATGAAAAACAAGCAAACTAGGCGCTAAGAGTTAGAAAAGTTTGAGTCACATTGAAATAAAATCTGAAAGTTGTTGTCAAACTACTTGTTGTCTAAAGCGACTAGGAACCCATGTTTGATGCTCGTACTCTTTCTTTTTCCAGTCGACCTAAGTGTCATTTTGGTGTCAATAAAAGTCATATACTAAAGAAACCATTTCTATGCCTTAAGGAATTGATGACTTGAGAAGTAGGTTGTTACCACAACATCTGGTGTTTAGGATTAGTTGCACTCATGTGAGTCGTGGTTAGTCCTCATTATGGGTCGAAAATCTAACTATGGTTGTACCACAGCGACTCGTCAAGATGGATATCGACTTGTAAATCTTGAACTAGTCCTTGCTCATCTTTATTTTACTATGTGAACTAGTCCTTGCGTATATACCTCTTCCACGAAAATATTGTCACCAGTAAATGCTTCCAAAATTTGTAGCCTGTAACATTTGCCATCATACTTTTGGGCCACATCCCAACTTCTAACTTGCATAGCATAGTGAGTTTGTTTGCTTCGTGGGCCTCAGCCCAACCTGGTACCCTATTTCTATCAACAACAGGCCGCAGCCCATAGTGGCTCGGGGTGTTCGTTTGATGGTTTAAATCGGGTCAACAAAATAAAACGGGTAACATGAAACTGGAGATCAACCATAAAACCAAACCCATTTGTCATATATTCGAACCCTTCTACCTCATATACGCATATAAGTGAACAAGTGCAAAATATGAATACACGAAACAAGTGTTGAACATGTAATCTACTTGAATAAAGTTACATCAAAGTTTCACGTATAATGTACCCGGATAAACATATCTATGTCAAGTAATCTACTAGTCGTGAATTGTAAATGTTAAGAACAAATTTGGATAATCAAATAAGGACCACAATATCATGTTGTCATTTAATAAATTTGAGAGCCTTCAAATTTAACATAAGTATTTTCTAAAGGCAATTAGAAAATAATATTTGATTTTGACAATACTATTATGTGTCAACTTAAATAAGTATATATACATTTATATGCTTACTAGTAGAATATCGTAATTATTTTACAAACCAAATTTCGGATTTTAATACCATTATAGTGTCAACATGAAAGAGTATATATATACACTAATATACCTACTAGAAAACCTATTAATCATTGTTACAAACTAAAGATTGGTTTTAATACCATTGTACAAAAACAATATAAATTGAGCCACTTTAAGTAAGTGATACTTAAAACAATAAACTAAGACATTGCCCTCCTTATCTAGGTCGCGTGTCGGTGCCGCTCCACAACCATCACTAATCCCACATTTGGATTGCACATTTGCTAAGGTGAGTTTTCATAGCCCCACTTTTACTTGATAAATTGTTTTATACATTTTGGGGTGAGAAATATGCAAAACATTTTATGGACCAAAACTATAACATGATTACTATTACGTGGTTTAGCCTAAGCCCTTATGTCCCTAGAGAATGCCCTTTTTCATGAACCGTCAATTCCCCATTGGGAAACGCGAATGTTATAAATAGATCTATTGAGGGTGACTCCTCCGTTCGGTTGGCCATGCTTAGGCCAAGGCGAAATGTATACCATGTCGGAATCAAGTGTTGAGGGACAAAACACTTGCTATGGGCCCCTATATTGTATGACATCTTTTAGCATACAGAAACTATCGTAGTATCGGTTGCATGAACTTAGAGCTAAGGTAATAGACTTTCATCCATATAACATTATATTCGTTGTAATGATTATATGACTTTGCTTACGGTCCAAGCTTACTATTTTAACTTAAACCTATGAACTCGCCAGCTTTTAGCTTACCTTTTAGCATATTTTCTCAGGTGTTTAAGTTATGTTCATGAAGGCAAGGCAAGAAGCGGATGAATGGTCGTAGTAGTATTAAAGAAGTGTTTTTACACAAAAATGATGTTTTTACATTGGGACCACTATAACTAATGGGATGTACCCATTTATTTAAACTATGTTGTAAGACAATGTTTTAAAACTATTTTATAAAATCAAACAGAGTATGTATTCCGTTCTTTATTACTTGTTTTATGATTCACCAATCCCGTAACGCTCCCGAATAACACGTATGCTTCCGCTAAACAAAATTTGGGGGTGTTACAGTTGTAATGTTCCTTATAAGTAAATATTAAAACCAGACCACATCTTTCCCCAAATTTTCTAAATTATTTAAATCAACTGGGATCACAAATCTCAAAAAGTTTGAAATTTTTGATCGGGGGAGAGAATGTGATTAAAATATGAAATCTGATAAAATAGTGATTGTTTAAGACTCAAACAAGCACTCTGATATGTGCTTAAACACATATCTTTTCATTAGTAAATCTGACCCAAAATAACCAAGAAAAAGCCGTTTATTGCTAATATTTGTGGTTTTCTTGAGTTTGTGCTTGTGGAGGTACGGATATGTAAAAACACACAAAAAGGAACCAAATCAGACGTAAATCCGAGCACGAGAGATCAAGAGAGTTTGAGCTGAGCCGGAAGGTCGGGATTGTGCATTTTGGAAGATTTTATTCTCTGAGGATGATTTTTGAAGTTTCAGTCAAGTTTGAAGAAATGTCAAGATTAGTCCCTGAGCTTTGAGTATTTGTCAGAAATGATCCTCTAAATTTCAGAATTTACAAGTTCAACCCTTGGATTATTTAAGATTGACAAGAAAGGTCCTTGAAAGAGATTGTCAGAATTACACCTTTAGTCCTTTGAAATTCAGAATATACAAGTTTGGTCCCTTAAATTTAACTTGGATTACAATTCTAGTCTTAAACCCAAAAATCCAACTCTTAACTCTAAGCCCAAAATAGTTAAACCCGGTTCCAGCCCAAAACAAGACAAACCAAACCCAATACCCGGTTATTATAACCCGAATCCCACATATAACCCGGTTCCACTTATACCTTTGGTCAACAGGTCAAACTACTCAAAATATAATAAAAAAACCAAAAAACCTCCCGCGCCTTTTTCCCTCTTTTACCCAGTTACTTAGAACCCTAGATTTACCCCCGAGTCAATTGGTCATAATTACAGCAATTAAGGGCATAAGTGTACTTTCCCCTGACATCCACTGACACATGGGAATGCCAGGTCACCTATCCGTGTGCTAAAGGCCACGCGCTGCTTTCTGATTGGAGGAAACAAGTCATCAGATCTAATCCAAGGGCTGTTATCAAGTGAGATGCGTGGGATTTGATCCAAGGGATGAAAACGAGCTCAAAGAAGCACAAATGAGGAATTCGAGAAGCTTCCCAAGACCTTGAGCTTGGCTATTTAAAGACCCTTATTCATTCACATTGTATTCATCTTTCAATTTTTCTTCTCTCTAGTTTTTCAGTAGTTTAATTAGTTGTAACTTTCAATTTTAATGTTTTAAGTCCACTTGTAATTTGTATTTTGTACTCAAATGATTTAGTTTAATAAAATTCAAGTTTTCATTCTCAAGTTTTGTTTTAAGTTTTATGATCTAAATCTGCTTATGATCTTAGTTTAGTGCTTATTTCAGTATTATCAACTTGTTTCTAGCTTATTTCCTCAAAAACTCAAAAATACAAAAAAATCAAATAAAATCATTGAAAAATAAAAATCATTTTAGATCTATACTATGGATTGATCCATACTGATCTACTGTTTCTATATGGTTCATATAAGCTTTTTATAGCTTATTGTGAAGCTTATTCTTCTTTCACACTCAATTCACAAAATAATCAGTTCACTGAAATCACAACTGCAATTGCTACAGTACCTGTTTCTGATCTGTTGGTGTTTGATTGGAGTGAGATGATGCAGATGCTGGAATTGGGTTAAAGTTGAGCTGGAATTAAAGTAGGTTAGGGGTTAAATAGGATAGAGGTTCTTTGTTTCATGATTGCAAGCCATAGTGGCTAGGAGAATTGTAAGTTCTTAAATCTGTTTTCATTCATTGAATCTGTGGTTTGTATCTGATTTTAGTGATAATCTATAGTTAGTAATCTGAGTTTTATATCAGTTTTGTATGATCTGGTCTTAATCTGTTTTTACTTCATATATCAGTTAAGTAAACTAGTGTTTGGATTTGGTTATAAAACTGTGGTTAGAGTTAGTTGATCAGATTTGAGTATTGATACATGATCATATAGGTATTTGATAGTGATCTCAAGTCTTTGCTATAGCAGTTTTCATTCTAATAGTCAAAATCTCTTTGGACCTGTTCTAAATTGAGTCACTGTTGGATTTGGTCTAGATCAAAAGATTGATTTAGGTCCAAATAACATTAGAGAAGCTTAATATAACTTTGTTTAAGCTTATAATATCAAAATCAGTTAATTACTTTGGATCAAAATTCACTTTGGTCAAAATTTCAAAACTGTCTTCAAAAGTCAAACCATGTCAAACATCAGTTTTTGCAGATCTTGCAGCAAGTGCACAGTGCTTATTCTAAGTAGTTAGGGTCTGATATTTGGTCCAGTTGTAGTGTGCTAGGTGGTCTTGAAGACCACCTATCTGTTTTTCACTCTAGCTTTTCTGATAAGCTTGAGATTAAGCTCAAACTAGGGTCTCAGTTCACTGTTTTGCTATTTAAATCAGTAGCTTATAATCTAGTGAATCTGCTTATTTAAGGTTAGGAGTAGTTGGATTTAGCTGATAATAGCTTATTTTAGTGTAATATTGCTTCTGTAGAAGTTTGGTGTCAAGTTGTGCTTATTTGCTTATTCTTAAGTGCTTATTTAGCATCCATTTACACTACAGTTCTTAAATCTCACACATAATCATCATATTTGATATTTTTCCTAGGATCAGAATTACATTTTAGAATTTTCTTGAGATTTTCATAATTTTTGGTCACTGTTTAGTATTTTTCTTAATTAAAAATAGTTTTTTAATCAATTTTTAATAGCTTTTATTGCAAATAATTGAGAAAAGGTTCCAAAAAAATAATTTTTCAATTTTCTCAGTTTAAGAAAAATATAAAAAGCATAAAAAAGATTTTTCCTTATTTTTCCCTTTTTATTTGGTATTTTTTACAATTTAAATTAGATTAAAATAGTTTTAAATTCATAAAAAATAGAAAATTAATCTAAAAAAATAAAAAAAATAGTTTTAAAAAGTCTTTTGAGTTATTTTAGATTTTTAGAAAATAGATTCATATTTTTCTCTTTGATTTTTATAATTTTTAGTATTTTAAATTAGTTTTAATAGTTAAAAATTAGTTTTTAATTTTAATAAAATCAAGAAAAATACAAAAAAAATAGTTTTAATTCTAAAATAGTTTTATAATATCATTTCTAGAGTAAAAGTAATTTTAGGCATATTTAGGATTTTATTTAGACGTAGTTGCATTTTTAATTACGTTTTAGTTAATTCGCGCTTAGGATTTCCCGTAGAATAGATTCCCTTTATTACTTTCCCTATTCCCGTAGTTTAATAAAATCAAAATCATTAATCCAAAACATCGAGCATTAAATTCCAAACCAAGAACGACGTTGGCAATTCACGCCTCGTTGGGAAACGATTCGGGTTGACTAATTCGTATCACACGATCACACACGAGATTTGGTTTATTATTCTTTTTCCTAAAAGAATTTGAATCTATCTTCGTGATTATTTTTGATATCGATATTGAGGTTTTATCCACACACATAACCCTTAAGCCTTCACTATCAAAGAATCAGTGTCCGAGCCGTTTTAAGTTTCTTACGGTTAGTCATTCACAAGTGGCTAGCTTGTGTGAGTAAACTTGACGTGTGTTGGCATTGAGTAATCAAATTTTGGCGCCGCTGCCGGGGAGGTTGTGTCACGACAATATCGTTTGAGGTTTGACGATTAGTAACTCGAGATCCTTCATTCGTGAAGTTACTATTTTTCTATAAAATAAAAAAAAAATAAAAAATATTTTCCTTTTTCTTTTGTATATATATATATCATAAATACAAAAAGATTTTCTCTTGTGTTTTTGCTAATAAATAGAAGACACCAATTATATAACATTCTCAACGGAGGTGTTATCATTATAAGTTCCCGAACTAAAGATCAAAAACTTGCCTTTGTGTCGCTTGTAAATTGATTGATCTCTATCGGATAAACAAACTGTGTGGTGGGTATAAGGACGGCCTGACATTAAATTGCGGCTGAAAAGAAGCGGGTTTTTAATAAGCTTCGCGCTGACCTACAAAGCTTCTCCGCTCGCTTGTGCGTTTGTTTTGTAGAGGTGATTTATTCACTTGGGATTATTGGTTAAGTTCACTGTGTTTTCGAATATCGGTCTCTTTTAATTGCATTGGTTTTTAAGTGCATGCGCACTCGCTCTCAATCACGACGTAGACGTAATCAGAGAATAGACGTACCCGAGTTACGTACTATCGTTGAAGAACCCGTCATGGCAGACACTCGAACGATGAACGAGTTACTTCAAGCTCCCGTAGACGGCTACGGTGATGCTATCGTACTTCCACCAATTAACACCGAAAATTTTGAACTAAAAACAAATTTAATACAATTGGTGTCTAATAAACCTTTTTGTGGTTTAGATCGTGAGGAGCCCCACGCACATCTCCGTTGGTTTAATCAAGTTGCTTCTACGATTAACTTTCGGGGCGTCTCTCATGAGTCGATTAAGTTGAGATTGTTTCCATTTTCCCTTGAGGGGGCAGCCCGGACTTGGCTAGAAAAAGAACCCCCTCAGTCGATTACAACATGGGAAGATCTTTCTAAGAAATTTGTGAACCAATTCTTTCCTCCGTCAAAAATAACAATGTTACGAAATCAAATCATAAATTTTCAACAAAAATTTGACGAGAGTTTTGGAGAAGCATGGGATAGATTCAAGGAACTTTTATGTAAATGCCCAAATCACGGTTTTACCGATATTCATCAGATTGATACGTTCTATAATGCTCTTACTCCGTCCGATCAAGATTCGCTTAACGCGGCCGCCGGTGGTAATATCTTGAGTCGTATGCCCACCGATATTAGAACGATTATCGAAAATAAGTCAAAAGTTTCTTCGTCTAGAAACCGACCGGTTGTTTCTAAGATTGCTACTAATGATAACTACGGTTTGAAGAGTGAGTTGAGTGGGCTGACTGATGCTATTAATTCTATGATGAGAGAGTTTAAGATTCATAAATCCGAAACCGTCAAAGCCGTTACTGAAACATGTGTTATTTGCGGTGGTCCTCATCCGTACTATAATTGTCAAGCCACCGATGGCGATCTCCGAAATGCTTCCGTAGCCTCTGCTAATCCGGTTCAAAATCAGAATCCAGGATACCGTACCAACCAAATGGGACCACCCGGTTTTGCACCCGTGCCTCAACAAAACCAAAACCGTTATCAAAACCAATCTTACAATCAAAACCGAGGAGCCAATCTCAATCATGGTAATCAAAACTACCAAGCTCCTCCACCTCAAGTTTATCAACAACCTCCTCAACAACAATATCAATCACCTCATCAAGCTGCTCCGAACAACGAGTTTCTATCTTACATGAAGAACTCCGACAATACCATTAAGAGCTTGCAGAATCAAATCACCAGCATCAGGAATGAATTTGCCACGAGTAACAAGCAGATGAGTGAAATGAAGAATATGATGGCTAATTTCTTTCAAGCTAATCAACCTTCTACGTCTTATTCTCAACCCTCGGGTTCCGGTTCTCTTCCGAGTAATACGATTCCTAACCCGAGAGGTGACATGAAAGCTATCACTACCCGAAGTGGTGTTGCTTACGATGGACCCACGGCTCCTACCACTATTTCTTCTTCTCCGTCTTGTGTGGTAGACCGTGAGACTGGGGTGACAAAGGACCCAGTGCTTCCTACTAATAAGGGGAGTACTGAGAATGTCCAACCCACGGTTGTCCCGACGTCTGAACCCAAGGATGCTCCGGTTAATGCTGAAAAGACTAACTCAAAAACAACACTTCCGTACCCGTCAAGGATGAATGATCAAAAGCAACGTGAACAAGCAAATCTTCAAATGGAAAAATTCTTTCAAATATTTCAAGATCTTCACTTCGAAATTAGCTTCGCGGATGCTCTTCTTCTCATGCCTAAGTTTGTTTCGACACTAAAGGGAATGTTAAGTAACAAAGAGAAAATTGTGGATTTGGCAAAAACGTCTTTGAATGAGAATTGTTCGGCGGTTATTCTCAAGAAACTTCCTGAAAAGTTAGGTGACCCCGGCAAGTTCCTCATTCCGTGTGATTTTCAAGGAATTATTCAGTGCTCCGCCTTGGCCGATCTTGGCGCGAGTATCAATTTGATGCCGAAATCGATTTACGATAAGCTTTCATTGCCCCCACTTACCCCGACATGTATGACCCTCGAGCTAGCCGACCGAACTACGACAACACCAATCGGTATAGCTGAGGATGTTTTTGTTAAAGTGGGGAAGTTCGATTTCCCCGCAGATTTTGTTGTCGTTGATTTCGATGCCGACCCTCGTGTGCCCCTTATTCTCGGAAGATGCTTCTTAAGGACGGGCCATGCGTTGATTGATGTGTATGAAGGAGAAATCACTTTAAGAGTTGGAAAAGAAGCCGTCACGTTTAACGTTAACCATACTTCTAGATCTTTTACCAAACAATATGATGTGGCCAAAATTAGTAACACCGAGGTGACAAAGGACCCGGGAATTCCTACTAATAACGAAAGTACCAAAAACGTCCAACCTCCGGTTGTTCAAAAAGTTGGGCCTAAGACATCAAGAATTGATCCGAGTCTTTCACGTTTCACTGTTAAGAGTTTGTCTACAATACGTGCTGAGCAAAAGAAGAAACTAGAAAAGAAGACTACAACGGTTGTGGTGGAAAAAGCTAGCTCTAAGAGCACACCACTTGTCCCACCTCCGCTTTCTGTGTATCGGATTGATCTTGTTCCTAAAAACGTCGAGTTTTCTTTGAGTGGTAATCCCACTCCTTCTTCTGAAGATACCCCTTCCCTCACTCAATATGAGGAGGATGATTCTATAATGAAAGAAATTGAGGCTTATTTGCAAAGTGATTCAGTTTCACCGGAAATTGATAATGCCGACATCGATATCGAAGGAGATATTCGTTTGATTGAAAAAATGCTTTACGGAGATTCTGAAAAAGTTATTCAAGAAGTCAAGCCGTCTTTTAATCCTTCGGAGCCCGAGCTCAAGGATTCTTCCATTGATTTACTTCTCGAGGAGTTCGCCGATGAACTCGCTCGCATGGATCCTCTTCCACCGGGAAGTGAGGATGACATCTTTGATTTTAGAGCCGACTTACGCGAAATTGAATATTTGTTATATCAAGATCCGTTGATTTACTTCGAGAAGTTCACCGATGAACTTGCTCCCACCGACTCGATTCTTTCCGAAAATGAGGAAAACGAATATGATGATCCGTTCTACCCGAAGAAAGATAAGGAAGTTAAGATTTCGACATATGAACTTGTTGATTCAGAGGTCCCACACTATTTTTTATCCGAGAGTGATTCCTTTTCTCATGAGGATTTTCACGTAGATGATACTTTGATTTCGTTCCTTTCCGAGGACAAGATTTTTAACCCTGGGATACTCTTCGAAGAGTACATTCTTATCACCAAAGTTATTCGGAAAAAGGATCCTATCTTGGATGCCTTCATTGTTGAACCTTTGAAATACACCTCTTTGTACCATGGACTCCCTTCTTTTATGGAGTATTTCTATTGTGATCCATCATCTTTTCGTCCACCCGCAAAACCGCCGGATAATGGATCAATATTTCTTGAAAAACCTTTTGTGAGATCGGGAGGATTTAACCTTTATGTGCTGATGCCCGGCACTTTCTTTCCCACCCAACCCACCCAGTCTCATTCTTTCAGGAATGAGGACACCGTTTTTGACCCTGGTATCTCTACCACTTTCTTCCCCAAGGACAAATGAATTCGGGGACGAGTCAGGCTAGCGACTCGGTGAAGAAAAACAGTAGCGCTTCGTGGGAGGCACCCCATGCTTATCCTTCTCTTCTTTCTATTTTCTAATAAGTGACGCGAAGGGGTCTGCCTCTTCGATTTCTCGTGTTTGGTTGTTTGTGATGTTGTGTTTAGGATGTTCCCGATATGAAGACTCTCGTGCTCGAAGTTTGTCTTTTCTCCACTCGAGTTTCATGATCGATGCTGATGGAAATCCGATATCCTAATCTTATCGACTAACGTTTATCTTTGAGCATACTTAATAAACGGCTTTTAGATTTTCGTGATACCCTTGCTTTAAACATTGAGGACAATGTTTCGTTCTAGTCTGGGGTAGGGTAATCTTCGATTTGATTTGACCGCACTTACTTGTTTTTCGTCGTGTACTCTCGCAACCCCGTTTTTCCTTAGAAAATGAAAAAATTGTGCAAAATGAGAAAAATTTAAAATTTTTGTAAGCTTTTATTAAGTCTTTTTGATTGAAAAGTTTTGCTAGTCTCTTAGACAAGAAGCTATAAAATGCGAATTCTAGCTCACAAGGCCAAGATTTTGCGAGTTTCCCTGAGTGATTTTAAATATGCATAACTTGATTTCATAAGACGAAGCATTTGCTAAGTTAATATATGTTTTGACACCTTGTTGACTTTCCGCTGGTGAGAGTAGGAATAGAATTCTGACTTGACCGGGCGTGTTGAGCCCTAGCTTGTTCCCTTAACCATAGATAATCTAAAAATTATCGGCTAAGCATCCGCGGATCTCATTATTTGAGATTTTAAATTTGCGGAGATCGAGAAATGATAGAGTTACTTATGAGTTTAGATGCTAAGCGTGGAGTAGTTGGTTCTCTTTAGAGCCCATCGAAGGTACTTATGGCTTTTTGTTCCCACAAAATTGTTTCACCCCATATCTGTCTAAATAATTAGAGATGTTGAGTTTTTGGCGATAGTTAGTTCTTTATCTTCTTAAAAGAATCTTTGTTTTAAAAATTGGGTACACATCAAGGATCCGTAATAAATAATTGAGTAATCAGTGATAAGTGAAATGTAATAAGTAAAGTTGTGAGCTGCGGTGTCGAGATCGGACCCTTGGATCTTTAGCCGGGATTGAGTGAGGTCTTAGCCTAGCCAGCCGGGATCCTCATTTCATGAAGCCTATAGTCTTGGAATTACCCCGTGAAGCTCCGTAGTTCATAGCTCATATTAATAAAAGTATAAGTTCAAAAAAAAAATGATGTATGAAAAATGAAAATATCAAAAATATTAGTGAATAAAAATTCCTTGATGTGGACCTCATTTTTACGACAATGGTTCTTGATAGAAGGCGGACAACTAATTATCGACTTAGCTTTGTATCTTTATCGGAATAAAAGTTATCGAAACGAGAATTTGAAGAAATTCATTTCTCACAAAAATAAAAAAATCTAGAGGAAAATAGGAAAATGGGAACAAAAGGTAATAACACAAGTAACTTCCATGGGTAGTGTTAGCATCTAGAGTCATATGTAACAATGATTTCGGTTTTACGCTTAGTTTGGGAACTTGTGAAAAATCAGGGACGATGTATTCTATCCGTATGGTCACTTCACGCTGTGTTGTGTTTTCTACTCCGTGATCCTAACGTGTCGTTTGAAAAATGTTGGAGTTATTGATCGACATGAAAGTTCAACATACCGTCATTCATAATCGGAATGTGCTTAATCGTAATATCTACTTGTGAATTAAAAGGTAAACGGGGCGTTTTTAGAATTAGGGGTTTCTTAATCTCTTTTGAGGAATCTTTGCTACTTCTTCTCTTATTATTGGTTTGTCTGAACTGTTTTAAGTTTCTTACGGTTAGTCATTCACAAGTGGCTAGCTTGTGTGAGATAACTTGACGGTTTGGACATACCAATTTAAGTTTCTTCATAGATTTAGTAGAAAGAGATTGAAATCCTTGGTTTTAGAAGCGTGAGTTGATTGCATTGCGTGAGGACACGACAATGGTCTCGTCTGGGGTATTTTGATATGTGCTTAAACACATATCTTTTCATTAGTAAATCTGACCCAAAATAACCAAGAAAAAGCCGTTTATTGCTAATATTTGTGGTTTTCTTGAGTTTGTGCTTGTGCAGGTACGGATATGTAAAAACACACAAAAAGGAACCAAATCAGACGTAAATCCAGGCACGAGAGATCAAGAGAGTTTGAGCTGAGCCGGAAGGTCGGGATTGTGCATTTTGGAAGATTTTATTCTCTGAGGATGATTTTTGAAGTTTCAGTCAAGTTTGAAGAAATGTCAAGATTAGTCCCTGAGCTTTGAGTATTTGTCAAAAATGATCCTCCAAATTTCAGAATTTACAAGTTCAACCCTTGGATTATTTAAGATTGACAAGAAAGGTCCTTGAAAGAGATTGTCAGAATTACACCTTTAGTCCTTTGAAATTCAGAATATACAAGTTTGGTCCCTTAAAGTTAACTTGGATTACAATTCTAGTCTTAAACCCAAAAATCCAACTCTTAACTCTAAGCCCAAAATAGTTAAACCCGGTTCCAGCCCAAAACAAGACAAACCAAACCCAATACCCGGTTATTATAACCCGAATCCCACATATAACCCGGTTCCACTTATACCTTTGGTCAACAGGTCAAACTACTCAAAATATAATAAAAAAACCAAAAAACTTCCCGCGCCTTTTTCCCCCTTTTACCCAGTTACTTAGAACCCTAGATTTACCCCCGAGTCAATTGGTCATAATTACAGCAATTAAGGGCATAAGTGTACTTTCCCCTGACATCCACTGACACATGGGAATGCCAGGTCACCTATCCGTGTGCTAAAGGCCACGCGCTGCTTTCTGATTGGAGGAAACAAGTCATCAGATCTAATCCAAGGGCTGTTATCAAGTGAGATGAGTGGGATTTGATCCAAGGGATGAAAACGAGCTCAAAGAAGCACACATGAGGAATTCGAGAAGCTTCCCAAGACCTTGAGCTTGGCTATTTAAAGACCCTTATTCATTCACATTGTATTCATCTTTCAATTTTTCTTCTCTCTAGTTTTTCAGTAGTTTAATTAGTTGTAACTTTCAATTTTAATGTTTTAAGTCCACTTGTAATTTGTATTTTGTACTCAAATGATTTAGTTTAATAAAATTCAAGTTTTCATTCTTAAGTTTTGTTTTAAGTTTTATGATCTAAATCTGCTTATGATCTTAGTTTAGTGCTTATTTCAGTATTATCAACTTGTTTCTAGCTTATTTCCTCAAAAACTCAAAAGTACAAAAAAACCAAATAAAATCATTGAAAAATAAAAATCATTTTAGATCTATACTATGGATTGATCCATACTGATCTACTGTTTCTATATGGTTCATATAAGCTTTTTATAGCTTATTGTGAAGCTTATTCTTCTTTCACACTCAATTCACAAAATAATCAGTTCACTGAAATCACAACTGCAGTTGCTACAGTACCTGTTTCTGATCTGTTGGTGTTTGATTGGAGTGAGATGATGCAGATGCTGGAATTGGGTTAAAGTTGAGCTGGAATTAAAGTAGGTTAGGGGTTAAATAGGATAGAGGTTCTTTATTTCATGATTGCAAGCCATAGTGGCTAGGAGAATTGTAAGTTCTTAAATCTGTTTTCATTCATTGAATCTGTGGTTTGTATCTGATTTTAGTGATAATCTATAGTTAGTAATCTGAGTTTTATATCAGTTTTGTATGATCTGGTCTTAATCTGTTTTTACTTCATATATCAGTTAACTAAACTAGTGTTTGGATTTGGTTATAAAACTGTGGTTAGAGTTAGTTGATCAGATTTGAGTATTGATACATGATCATATAGGTATTTGATAGTGATCTCAAGTCTTTGCTATAGCAGTTTTCATTCTAATAGTCAAAATCTCTTTGGACCTGTTCTAAATTGAGTCACTGTTGGATTTGGTCTAGATCAAAAGATTGATTTAGGTCCAAATAACATTAGAGAAGCTTAATATAACTTTGTTTAAGCTTATAATATCAAAATCAGTTAATTACTTTGGATCAAAATTCACTTTGGTCAAAATTTCAAAACTGTCTTCAAAAGTCAAACCATGTCAAACATCAGTTTTTGCAGATCTTGCAGCAAGTGCACAGTGCTTATTCTAAGTAGTTAGGGTCTGATATTTGGTCCAGTTGTAGTGTGCTAGGTGGTCTTGAAGACCACCTATCTGTTTTTCACTCTAGCTTTTCTGATAAGCTTGAGATTAAGCTCAAACTAGGGTCTCAGTTCACTGTTTTGCTATTTAAATCAGTAGCTTATAATCTAGTGAATCTGCTTATTTAAGGTTAGGAGTAGTTGGATTTAGCTGATAATAGCTTATTTTAGTGTAATATTGCTTCTGTAGAAGTTTGGTGTCAAGTTGTGCTTATTTGCTTATTCTTAAGTGCTTATTTAGCATCCATTTACACTACAGTTCTTAAATCTCACACATAATCATCATATTTGATATTTTTCCTAGGATCAGAATTACATTTTAGAATTTTCCTGAGATTTTCATAATTTTTGGTCACTGTTTAGTATTTTTCTTAATTAAAAATAGTTTTTAATCAATTTTTAATAGCTTTTATTGCAAATAATTGAGAAAAGGTTCCAAAAAAATAATTTTTCAATTTTCTCAGTTTAAGAAAAATATAAAAAGTATAAAAAAGATTTTTCCTTATTTTTCCCTTTTTATTTGGTATTTTTTACAATTTAAATTAGATTAAAATAGTTTTAAATTCATAAATAAATAGAAAATTAATCTAAAAAAATAAAAAAAATAGTTTTAAAAAGTCTTTTGAGTTATTTTAGATTTTATATTTTTCTCTTTGATTTTTATAATTTTTAGTATTTTAAATTAGTTTTAATAGTTAAAAATTAGTTTTTAATTTTAATAAAATCAAGAAAAATATAAAAAAAAATAGTTTTAATTCTAAAATAGTTTTCTAATATCATTTCTAGAGTAAAAGTAATTTTAGGCATATTTAGGATTTTATTTAGACGTAGTTGCATTTTTAATTACGTTTTATTAATTACGTTTTAGTTAATTTGCGCTTAGGATTTCCCGTAGAATAGATTCCCTTCATTACTTTCCCTATTCCCGTAGTTTAATAAAATCAAAATCATTAATCCAAAACATCGAGCATTAAATTCCAAACCAAGAACGACGTTGGCAATTCACGCCTCGTTGGGAAACGATTCGGGTTGACTAATCTGTACACACGATCACACACGGGATTTGGTTTATTATTCTTTTTCCTAAAGGAATTTGAATCTATCTTCGTGATTATTTTTGATATCGATATTGAGGTTTTATCCACACACATAACCCTTAAGCCTTCACTATCAAAGAATCAGTGTCCGAGCCGTTTTAAGTTTCTTACGGTTAGTCATTCACAAGTGGCTAGCTTGTGTGAGTAAACTTGACGTGTGTTGGCATTGAGTAATCACACTCCTTCCTCCATGTGCTAAACAATTTCAACTACCGATGCATATGTTGAGGGGGAGCATTTCGAAAGATCAAAAATAGTTGAGGTCCAAATGCTTTGATATTTTATCACAAGTACCTTGATTGGTTTTTCAAGTGGTTTTCAATGGCAATTGTGGAATTACACCAAAGACCGACCTTTCATTTACTTTATTGGAGTTATAAGGATGGTAAGGTTAGGTATTAGTTCCCACGATCCCGCCAGATCCGGAGAGATCTACCCTGGGACAATCCACTAGATAGTATAGAAGTCCGTAGGTATGATGAAAAAAAGGAGAAAAGTGAGAATAAGGGAAGAGTGCCGACTAAGATGGAGCTAGGACTGGAACAAACCCAACAAGGTTCTAGTGATGAAGTCTCAGTAAGCACTGAAGGGGTTGAAGAATGAAAAAGAAATAGCCCTCCAAATATTCAACCTTAGGGTAGAAACCGGGTTTAATACATATGCTACTGGTAGTTACCAAGGTAACGCCGGTATTGAAGACAAGACGTCATGGACCCAGTGACGCACTGCACTGAACTTCCTAGATACTCAAGTTCTCTTAAAAGGACTTGTTTCATTCTCACGGGGAACCGATGTAATCTATCGACTTTTTCTTAGAGATGGTTGATATTGAACTAGGAGACCCTTTCCATAGTCTTCGCATAGGAAAATCAAAGTGCACTATTGAGTCTAGAGCCAAGAGATCATCAATAAATCTCATTAGGACACACTGTCAATATGCTTACTGTTTCATACACTGTGAAAAGTAAGAAATTATACATTGAGAGTCCTACGCATTATCCTTGCGGTATTTCCGAAACATCTGAGTGATACATAAAGTAGTCACAATGAAGATGGAAATCCTTCTAGAACCAACATCAAACAAGCTCTTAGTGGGTGACATGTGAGATCCATCATGGATCAAACTTGTGACAATTGGAAAGAAAAGATGAGGCGATTCACTTTTGAATCAACCTTGTTCCAGGAAATGAATTGATGTATACTTTTGGAAAAACCTCTCGATGTGCTCAATAATTACTTTTCTAGCACATCGACTGTGCATAACATTTTCAAACAAAAGTATTTGTGATTGAAACTTGATTTTACTCATAAAAATTTTGTCGTATTGCAAAAACTCTTTATTCAGCAATACGCGAGTGTTTTTCAAATCAATTTCTCATCAATCAGTGAATCTCAATTCGTTAGTTCACTCACTCCGTGTTGTCTACTTTGAGAAGCTCCGGTTTGAGAACGGCTAGTTCAAGCTGCGAAACCCTGTCAAGGAGATTCTTCGGAATTCTACTTGATCATAGGCAGTAGTTATACTGATCAGCGGGGAACCATGGTTCTTGCAACCCTATTCAACTAAAGTGAACAAAGACACTTTCGCATGTTTATTGCTAACTGTTGTTTGCAGGAACACCCGACGGTTGCAGCTGATGGCCATTGAGATGTCAATTCATATCCACATGCTCACACTTCACACTCCCAATCAAAGAAATCATGATAATTAAAAGACATACAACAATGCTTCCGCAACTCTGATGCATAATATCATGATCCAAAAAAGTGTGAGCATGTCGGTCTAAAAGTTACAACATCACATGGAGGCAATACAACGAAGGATGAGATGGAGATTTACTTTGTCTGATGATCACGAAGAATGCTCAAAGATCACCAATTCAAGGAACATTCAAAGATCACTACTTGAAGTACAAAGATTGGAGACTTTGAAGAATCAAAGACTACGAGCTAGAAGGATAAATACATGTAGTAGAATACTAGAATTCAGAATGTATCTTATGGGGTGACCTCCCTTAGGGGAAGATTGTTAGGATTTAGTAATTCCATGTTAAAGACTCGGTCACCCCGAGTATTTGTTAGCATTAGAAAGTTCATAGTCTTAAACGTTTATTAGTTAGTTAAGTAACACTGTGGAGGACGGACGGGTCTTTACCCATTGTACTCCTGATCCACAGCCCGTAGGAGGCGTATTGTGTAAGAACTATAAATACCCTCTACCCTCCAAGGTAGAGGGTTGGAGCTTTCAATCTTATGATTTTACTTTCTAAAGTTCCCAACTCTCTCTGTTTCCCTCTCTAGAACTCATTCTATTCGATCTATACTAAATTATTCTTGCGTGTTTATGTTAACTAATCTCTTACAGTACTATTTGAGCCAACGCATGCATGCTCCACTTCAATCTCATTTTGAGGCTGCTTTAAGGGTGTTGAGGTACTTGAAGTTGGCTCCAAGTTCTGGTGTTGAGTATAGTAAGTCTAAGTCTGTGTCTGTGACTGCTTATACATACTTAGACTAGGGAAAATGCAAAATGAACATAAGGTTTGTTTTAGGTTAATGTGTGTTCTTTAAAGGATGTTTTGGTATCTTGGAAGAGTAAAAAGCATTCAAATCTTTCAAGATCATTAGTAGAAGCGGAGTATAGATCTATGGCTACTGCAACAATTGAAGTTATGTGCATTCTAAACATTTTAAATGATCTAAATGTTCATAAAGTTACTCATGTAACGCTTTTTTGTGATAACAGTTCAGTTATTCAGATAACTGCTAATCCTGTTATGCATGAAAAAAATATATTTTGATATTGATGTTCATCTTATAAGAGAAAAAGTAGCTTCTGAGTTGATTAAAACAAAAAAAAATGAGTCTGCAAATCAGATTGTAAACATTTTAACCAAAGCTCTTGGAAGTGCTGCTCATGATAACCTGTGTTCCAAACTTACCCTTTGTAATATGTTTGCTTTATAAGCTTGACGGAGAGTGTTTGAAATCCTACACTATATAATAGGATAATCATGCCACGTCATATATTATTTCTAATGCTACTTCACCATAAAGAATGCCACCTCAATTCCATGTCATGAGGCTTTCAAATTAAAATTTCCGGAAATTTTAAAAATGAACATTCTAAGATTCGAACCCGCGACCTAAACAACAAAAAACAAACAACTCAACCACTAAATCACTTGAGTGTTTGTGATGAAATATTTGAAAATAAAAAATACATGCTAAAAATCGAATGCATAAATCAATTTTAAAATTTTCAAAAATGAACATGCTAGGATTTGAACCCGCGACCAAAAAAATAAACAACAAGCAACTCAACCACTAGAGCATTTGAGTGTTTGTGCTGAAATCTTTGAAAACAAAATATACATGCTTAAAATCGAATGCATAAATCAATTTTATAATTTTTGAAAATGAACAAACCGGGATTTGAACCCGCGACCTAAACAACAAACGACAAACAAAAAATAAGTCAACCACTAGAGCACTTGAGTGTGTGCGTTGAAATATTTGAAAACAAAATATGCATGCTTACAATCGAATGCATAAATCAATTTTAAAATTTTAGAAAATGAACATGCTAGGATTTGAACCCGCGACCTAAACAACAAACAACTCAACCACTTGCGTATTTGTGCTGAAATATTTGAAAATAAAATATACATGCTTAAAATCGAATGCAAAAATTAATTTTAAAATTTTCAAAAATGAACAAAATGGGATTCGAACTCGTTACCTAAACAACAAACAACTCAATGACTAGAGAACTTGATTGTTTGTGTTGAAATCTTTAAAACAAAATATACATGCTTAAAATCGAATGCATAAATCAATTTTAAATTTTTTGAAAATGAACATGCTGGAATTCGAACCCGCGAGCTAAACAACAAACAAGAAACAACTCAACCACGAGAGCACTTGAATGTTTGTGTTGAAATATTTGAAAACAAAATATACATACTTAAAATCGAATGCATAAATCAATTTTAAAATTTTCAAAAATGAACAAAATGAACATGTTGGATTTGAACCCGCAACCTAAACAACAAAAAACAAACAACTCAACCACTAGAGCACTTGAGTGTTTGTGATGAACTCTTTGAAAACAAAATATACATGCTTAAAATCGAATGCATAAATCAATTTTATAATTTTCAAAAATGAACATGCTGGGATTTGAACCCGCGACCTAAACAACAAACAACTCAACCACTAGAGCACTTGAGTTTTTGTGTTGAAATCTTTGAAAAAAAATATATACGTACTTAAAATGAATGCATAAATCAATTTAAAATTTTCAAAAATGAACAAAATGAACATGTTGGATTCGAACCCGCGACCTAAACAACAAACAACTAAACTACTAGAGCACTTGAGTGTTTATGATGAAATCTTTGAAAACAAAATATACATGCTTTACTTATACAGCATACTTGATGTGATAGTTAACAAAATTAAGCAGAAATGGTGGTCTAAATTGGATCGTTTGAATTGGTGTATTAAAATACAGTTACAAGCGTGTATTATTGTTCGATGCTAGATTTATTTAGGATTTCATGAAATACGATTCATGGACATGATGCTTCTTTTGATTATTGCTCGATACTAAGGTGGTGTTTGTTTTTTAAGAGGGTCTGAATCTGAATCTGAACTGCACGTCTGAATCTGAATCTGATGCGTAAATGTCTGAATCTGAACGCATCTGAACGAAGAAAAAAAAACGCATGTTTGAACGAGATTTTTTTTTTTTTTTTTTTTTTTTTTGGTTATTTTGTGTCTACAAGAAGCATTCAGACGCGTTAAGACACCCCTCCCAGGTCTTGACAGATTCAGACATTTTTTCCGTTCAGACGCCGTTCAGACGTCTGAACGGAAAAAAAAAAACAAACGGTCTGAACGGCAAAATGTCTGACCGATTCAGACATTTTGCCCGTTCAGACGCTGTTAAGAGGCAAAAAAAAAAAAAAAAAACAAACAGAACCTAAGTTTTTTTATTGCTTCATTAAGGTTCGCTATTTTGACTTGCGGATCACATTTTTTTATTAGGTTCAAAAGTATATTAAAGAATGACACAACTTTCCATTAGTCGATTTAAGTATGAAAAGAAGATTCAAAGCTTCTGGTTAAGTCAAATCTATAAAAGAAATATAGGTTCTTGGGAAGTGTAAACTTTAGACTAATGAACAAGATACCTTAAGTAATAAGTAAGTTATGATGGTCTCATATTATTTGTGGTGACAAAGATGGCGAATACACTAACTACACAACAAACGTTGTGTACAAAGAAGTCTTAATTCACATATAAATAATCCTTATGTAATTATTTAATTATGATACTTTCAATTGTTATATATATATATATATATATATATATATATATATATATATATATATATATATATATATATATATATATAGGGGATATCTTGGCTACAATTTTTGTAGCCAACTAGCTACAATCTTCTACCAAAAATACACAAGAAATTAATCAGGGGCCCGCAGTAATAACTCAGGACCCACAAAAAGAGACAGGGACCCACAGTTTAAAGCACAATATTGTAGCCAATTAGCTACAAAAAATTGTAGCTAATATATTCCCATATATATATATATATATATATATATATATATATAGGGAAGGGATCCGGTAAGAAGAAAAACTAAAATAAGAAGAATAAGAAGAATTTCTAGCCACACATTTCAAATAAGGGAGAGATTTTCAAGGGGAGATGCATCTATTTTAATAGGTGCATCTGAAATGTGTGGATGTGGTTTCTTCTTATCCTTCTCATTTTAATTTTTCTTCTTATTTGATCCTAACTCTAACTATATATATATATATATATATATATATATATATATATATATATATATATATATATATATATATATGATTTTCAATGGTGAACACTCTTAAACTACAATATAATAGGAATCAATAGGTGTCTGACAAGTGGCAATAGTTATTAAACAAAAATAAAAATTAAACTTAAATCTTTAATTAAATCAAAAGGGCATTTTAGTATTTTTATTTTACCTCATTATATTAACATTAACTCTATCACATTCTGTCATTATCCACACAAATAGAACCACAGATCTTGTTTTATTCTCTTCCCTAAAACCTATTCCCCACCAACAATTGTATATGAAAAATAACTTTCATTTAGATCTAGTTCTTTGTCTCTCTATCCCTAAAATAAACCGACCCCCTTCTGGAAAATCGAAGGACCCACTCGTCCTTTTCCTGCTACTTCGTTGCTGAAAAACATGTTTGGGCTTCAACCTCTTGCCTATGGTTCTCCCGCCTCTATTTGCCGACCCGTAGTAAGCATATTCAACCGTTTCCGATCACCACCTGTAACAACCTTTTTCGGCTATGGCTCGTTCATTACATCAATAAATGACACCACCGCCATACCCCATCTCGTTCATTACAGCTTTTATATTTTTCCCAGTGTAGGTTCTGCCATCGCTTCCTTGACGAGATCTGTGTTGGAAGCTTTAATTTGCTAGTGGTAATCGTAGGTGTAGGTTGTATGCTTTTAATTTTTCCGGTGAGGCTTCCGGCTTAACACTATTACCCAGATCTGTTTTTGCGTTTTTTTTTTTTTTTTTTTTTTTTTTTTTTTTTTTTTTTTATGGTTATTCATTTTAGAATTTGTGCCAAAGTACGATTTATAGTGATGGAAATCTATGTACATTGACGTTCTTCATAGAATTTTGTCACTTTTTTTATTTGGGTATTAGTGCTCAAATAAATTTATTAAAAATAGTTGTTTTGTTCAAATGTACTCGTATTATCAATTAGTGTGTACTTGAAGTGTAGTATGTAACAGTTCGAAAAAAAAAAGAAAAAGAAGTGTATTATGTAAATTAGTGTGTACAAAAATTTAAAATGTGACTTTTTATGTTTCAATAAAATAATATAATGAAGTTAATTGTTAAAAAAAAAAAAAAAAAAAAAAAAAAAAAAAAAAAAAAAAAAAAAACCTATTTTGTCACTTGATATGGATCTAAGAAATTATGTGCGTAAAAAATTATAGCATGTCAATAAAAAAGTGTAAACGAAAAATTAGTGTATTACTATTAATGTATCAAACGATTAAGTGTGTCACTAAATATGTATCAAAAATATTGACGTGTCACAAGAAATGTATCATAAAATAAAGTGAGACAAAAAATATAGAAATGTATCATGAATTTACGTGTCACATATTGATGTCAAAAAATATAGACAAAAAATATTGACGTGTCACAAGAAATGTTTATTAGAAATGTATCATGAATTTACGTGTCACTAAAAATATATCAAAAATAAATTGTGTTTCAAAAAAACTTCACTAAAAATGTGTGACAAAAAATTGTTGTGTCAATACTCTCGAAGAGTTTTTTTGTTTGCATTTACTCTCAAAGCGAATGACAAAAAAAAAGAGTTGTATCAGTAGTTGGATGGAAAAAAAAATAAACAAATTGTCAGACAATATAAAACTAAAAAAAAATATAACCAAGGAAATTAATGGAGGCGCATAAATATCTCATGTGAGTTAAAAAAAATGACACTCACAGTTGGATATATTACAATACTGCCATTATTATTACTTATTTAATTAGAACTAAATCTCATCTAAGATGGTACATCCAACGGTCTATATTAGTGTCTATTGTTTTCTATTTTAAAGTGTACACCACAATAACATCACCATATATATATATATATGATTTTCAATTTATTGCCTTCAAAATATTTGACTTATTCATTATTTATGTTTACGCGCAAAAAAAATCTGACAAACAATTTTATGAAACGTACCCGCCCATTGGGAGGGTCATGAAGCTAGTACAACTTATAAAGCTGTTTTATAAGTCCAAGGATTTACCAAAGCTGTTAGAAGTGTTGCTCATGATAACTTTTGTTCCAAACTTACCTTTGGTAATATGTTTGCTTTATAAGCTTGACGGAGGGTGTTGAAAATACAACTTATAAAGCTGTTGTATAAGTCCAGAGATTGTTTTTGCTAATTTCTAATAAGTATGGAAGTTTGGTGTTGTTATTGTCTATTATATTTATGCAAGAACTATGGAACTTTGGACTATAAAATGAATGTGACACTAGCTCGGGTTTCATAATATAAATTACTTTATCTCTCGTATCTCACTTTCTCTCTCGATATTACTGTGTGTTTTTTATCTGTTCATCTGGTTTACACCTTGTAATTGTTCATTTACGAAAAATGTTTTTGTGTGGGTATTTTTATTCTTGAATCGCATCCGTGTTCTGGACGATTCTTATTTCTTTTTATGTTTTGATCGCACTCGTTTGAGGACGATTCTTATTGTGTTTAAATATAAGTAAGGGGTGGTTGGTTGCAAGGTTTTTAAGATTGGGATCCTACCTAGGATCGTTTTCGTCTTTGCAACATCATCGTAAGATCGGATTTGGATCTTAAGATCCTACAATAGTGTCAATTTCTTAATAAGAGATGTAAAATTATGTAGATCCACATATTATTATATGAGAAAAGTGAATATGGGGTTCTCTCACATCTAAGCTTACATGCGAAACCATAAAAAATCACTAAAAGATACGTCATTTTGATTATTATTTTTTCAAAATTTTAGTAATGGAACTAATATATGCATAGTGGAATGCATTTTAATGGTGAAATAAATCAAACCATTGTTGAATCTATAACTAATTTATTAGTAAATGAAAACACCTAACAATATGATGTAGATTACGCATGTATCAATGTGAACCCAACATAAGTGATGTTGTGATAAAATCAAGGGAAAACACTAATATAGTGAAAGATATGATACAAATGGAGTAGATTTGATGTTTTTCTTGTTAAAACAATGTAATTTTTAATGGTTTGTAAGCTTAGATGTGAGACATCCCTATATTCACTATCCTCTTATTATATATCGTATATCATGAAAATGTATGTCAAAATTATAATTATGAAGTGTTTAATACAATTAGCTTATTGTTTTTCATATTCTACAAAAGTTAATACATAAATTGTTAGTTTTTTAGCTTGTGGTTCGAGAAAATTAAGATCGGATCGATCGAGATCTTAAGATAATATGGCCAAGATCGGGATCCTATTAAAATCGTATCTAGCAAAGATCTTACGTAGGATTGGTATCGTTTTTTGTTTGTGGCATCGTAAAATCGTATGATCCTAGGATCAGGATCGGATCTTAACAACCAACCATGGTTGAATTGATACTCGAGGAACAGGGCGTCGTATCCCAGGGGTTCTACTAATCATCGTATAGGGCTTCGTATCCCAGGGGTTCTACTAATACATCGTATACAATATTACATCAAATGCGATGTGTTTTCGTCAATCGACAACCTGTTTCTTGTATCTAGAAACGACGTGGTGTTGTGTAGAGTTGTAGTTGATCGCTATATGAGTTGTTAACTAGGAATAAATGATGTAAAAGAAGGGGGAATAGAGGTCGGGATTGTTAACCTGATTTCGATACCTAATTCGTTTAAAATGATTAAGGTATGTAAGCCAAAATTCCGTAATGTACATTTTACAAATACCATTCATGTGATCAGATAATAAGATTTTTAGTAAATGAAAATTTTGTATGATTACAAAGGTAAACTACTCTTGAAATCCTATTGCAACTCAATCAAAACATAAGTTTTGAAACTATTTATCTATTTTTATTTATACCCGATTCTCGCTTGGAATATGTTATTAGTTAGGGATAATTATCTAAAAATTTATTTAACTTGTCATTTTTCTAGCATTGTGTAGCCAATTATTTATTTATTTTGCTATTGTGAGGTGTTTATTTCGGCTTATGTCGTATTTGGTTTTGGGTGTATGTTTCATAAACTCACTTTTTGTAGCTTATTTTAAACCTTTTCAGCTTATATAAGTTCATTATAACATAATAAACTTATATAAGCCAAAAAGTTCCAAAATAAGCCACAAAAGCGAGCTTATGAAACATAAAAAACCAAATAAACCACAAGCCGGCAATATAAGCCGAAACAAACACCCCTATATACCTAAACTTTTGAATTTCGACCTTTGTGTAAATTCTGTAACAATTTTACCCTTACATTTTTTGACCAACTTATTTACTGCGAAGGCTTAATTGACCATTACACATGAACAAAATACATATAAATGCCGCAATTCAAAATTTTAAGTATATAATAGCAAAAAATATAGTTAACTACACAACATTCGAAAAAGTATCAAGTAAACTACACTTTTAAGTTGTTATCCTATTAGTTATAACCAAGTACAATAAACTTTTTATATGGTTAATGGGATAGAATCTTGAAGCAAGCCTTCCAACCTCGGCTCTGGCTCTGCCGGCGACGATGGCGATTGATCATCTCTGACCGAGCTTCGGTCATTAGAGGATGGACCGGCTTCTTACACATCACGAAGGTTCTTTCTCCACACGACCCAACTGCTTCTTTTGCACTCATTGCTGCCAACAAATTTAGTAATTTTGAGACCTTGTGGAATATAAAAGCAACAAGAGATGAAGTTTATATTCGAAAAGACTCAAAACGGGAGAGAATATGATTATAACAATTGTAAGATAATTCGCTTATAATTATTGTCCACTGTTAATTTTTGAAGTATTTAGTTTTCAACTTTAACTTTAAATATTTTTATTTGTGTTATATAATATTTGATGAAAATTATATCAATGAAAATACATTTAATAGTCAATTCATTCATATATTTTGCATCAAGTATTATATAACATAAATAAAAAAAATTAAAGTCAAAGCGGAAAGATAAATACTTAAGAGGTTAACAGTGAACAATAATTATGAGACGGATATATAGAGTAATATTTTATTCACTTGATACGGCTATTTATAAAATCTTGTTATCAACCAAATGCCATTCTAAATGTGAAAATCACATGAATTATTGTTGACAAGTGTATGCTAGGACGATAATTAAGTTGATTATTAGTATAATTAGTTAGCATCTCGTTTTAACTAATTAATGGAGCAATAATCTGAAATGTGCAAAAATTGAATCGCACCCAAGTGCATGGTTGTGACTTCATAAAAAAAGATTGTATCTGAAGTGTATATAAGCTAGACTTGAACTTACAAATGAAATTGTTTTGACTTAGGCAGAAAAATGATTGTATATTTTTATCTTAATCTAATGAAACAAATATGATCCTTACTTTATATATAGTCTATGAGTTTGGTTATTTCGAATTTGAAATTTAAAAACCTCATTACTATTCATTAATATGCTAGTTACCAATGTTTTATACTTTCATATACATGCATGATTAATAAAGTGAAAAAAAAATGCTTAGCTGAAAAACTGTTGTATACTTGTGCCTAATCAAGCAACAAGATCAAACCATAACATATCATTAATTCAATTACGGAGTATAATATTGTGTGTCCATACCTTCTGAATCTGAATTTGATGGATAAAGCAATAATTTAGTATAATCTGAGCCAAGAACAGGAAGTCGTCCACCACGAGCATACATCTTAAGGGACGAATTAATAACTTCCGATACTTTATCATCAATATTCACCACGAAGCGCAAAGGTCCTGAACTTCCAAGCACATTCACAGTTATCAGAAACCGCGTGTTTTTCATATTTTGGCTATCATGAATCTTCTTCTTGATCAACATCTTCGTCTAAGTATTGCTTCAAATGTGATATGTAGAGAAATGAGCTTTGAGTTAATTTTATAGAGTGAAGAAAAATGAAATGTCTAGTTAGTCAAAGGATCGAGAGCGATAGAACGGAAAAACAAAGAATGCATGAAAGAAAAAGAAAGAATTAGGGATACGGAAAAGAAGCATGAAACACAAACTCATGTGAATTATACAATATATATCACTCTCCAGTTTGTTGTAGATAGAGACCTAATAAATACCACTACTACTTAAATGTTTAAATTTAAATGATATATTACAACATTAACAATTAATTTATGAGGAATGTTACATCCATTTAAATTTTACACAAAAAAATTCACATAATGATGTGGCTATGTATGATTGGTGGCTTTTGGTACAATCTTTCTTCATTTTGATTAGGCCAATCACACACAGCTACATCATTTATGTGGATTTTTTTGTGTAAAATTTGAGTGGATGTAGCATTCTTTTTAATTTATGGGATTGTTTAACAAGTGACATAAGGGCATTGAATAAGTGCATTAATTCAGCACAAAATTTTTTTTAAAGTGAAAAATGCCTTTAACATACACCAATTAAAGTTATAAATTACATTAATTAAATGTGATTTTGTATTTAATGAAATCAAACTTTTCTTGTTTAACAATTAAAACCAATGCCCTTAGGGCATTATTTAGACAATCCCTTTATTTATACTACATAAATCATTTAGAATTTCATATAAAAACAAAAAACATTACTAAAAAAAAATTTTAAAATTAATGTAAAATTTGAAAATTTAATTCTCATTTAAACTATATAGTAACCTTCTTTAATAATGATATTTTAATACAATTGTTTATTGAAAAACTGACTAAATTTATAACCATCAATTTAATGTTAAAATTTAAAAAATAAAAGTGATAACTATTTAGACTATGACAAAAGTTCAATGCAGAACAATAATTATCTAAAGATCAAATTAAGAGATCTCAACCATCCATTTATTTTAAATCCAAAGGTTTAAATTAATCCTTATTTTAAAGTAATTAATTATTGAAGGGCACTTTTGTAATATCATCCAAAACTAAACACTTCACTTAAAGCGTCTGACACTTTACTCATTTCATTCCAATTCTTCATTTTACACACAACACACCATCAACAATCCTCACCTATGGCCAAACGCCTCTGCGACGTCACCCAAACCACCACAACCGTCTGATCATAATACTAACCGATCAACGATGGATAATGAAGATGATGATGATTATGATAGAGTGTTGTTGAGTATTTTTTGGATCGGAACGAGGCGATGATTAAGACGATGTTTGATCGGAATTAATTGATTACACACGCTTTGAAACTAGGCGCATGTTTGCTTGAAGCTGGTAATCGATCTGCAAGGAGATGCGATTTTCCGGCGGAGGAGCAAGGAAGGAACCGGCATCATTCCGTCGTGATCCACATCTTCATTTTCAGGCGACATCTCCACCGGTGAATCAGAGTCCGCAAGTGAGGAAATAGATTTCCGGCGACATATGTCCTAACAATCACAATAATAAGCTTCTTATTTATCATCATATGTTGTTATCTTAATAAGCTTCTTCTCGTAAGATCACCTTTTTATTCTTCTTATTCAATTATTATAATTTTTTTTTTTGATAAACATTCAATTATTATAATTGAAATGAAATGGAGGTGATGAAATATATGTCTGACACTCGTCCTTTGGCTCTTTTCATTTTACAAGTGTCTTTATCTTTAACTTGACCATGGTTAGCTTTTTTATACATTATCTATTGTAATACACTACTCCGTAATATTTAAGAATTTATATGCAGATAGTGAAACTCAAAAGGTGTACTATATATTGGATAAAAATAGGAAAAGGATACAAATAATCACATGAGAATTTTAAGAATTTTAAATTTTTTTTTACCGTAAATCACATGTGATTTTACCTCAAATTAATTTTTTTAAAGTGAATCACATATGATTTACACACGAATCACATATGATTTACAGACGAATCACAAAAAAAAAAAAAAAAAAAAAAAAGTGACAGAATCATGTGTGATTTACTAATTTTATTTTAAAACAAAATCACATGTGTTTCAGTTTGTAACAGCAAAGAGTAAATCACACATGATTTACATTTTATGATAAATGTGATTTACTCATGTGATTCATACTGATTACCCAAATCACATGTGATTTACTACAAATCACATGTGATTTATCGTAAATTATATTTTGAAAGTGAATCACATGTGATTTACATATGTGCTTCAGTTTATAACAGCAAAGACTAAATCACACGTAATTTAAATTTTTCATAACAAAGCAAAAATATATGTAACAGAAATCACATGCGATTTTTTTACGAATCACATGCGATTTTTTTACGAATCACGTATCATTTACACACGAATTACATGTGATTTACACACGAATCACATGTGATTATACCGTAAATTATTTTTTGAAAGTGAATCACATGTGATTTACTCATTTTTAGATTAAAAATGAATCAAATGTTTCAGTTTATAACATCAAAGATTAAATCACACGTAATTTACATTTTTCATAACAGAGAAAAAAATAATTAACAGAATCACACATGATTCACTCATTTTTATATTAAAACAGAATCACATGTGATTTACGCATGAATCACAACAACAACAACAACAACCAGAATCACATGTGATTTTTTTACGAATCACGTGTGATTGGTCTGGACGGAAATTTTGAAAAAACAGTTCGTCGAAAGTATATAAAAGTGCATATCTATAGAAAAATGATTTTTTTCTCGTCGCGATGGTATATTTTTTGTAGCTTAAAGATTTACCATTTGCAAGATATGTTGTTTTTAAAAAAAGGGTGGAAAGTGGGTTTTTTATTAAATGGGTTAGATTGACTATTTTGCCCTTCCTTTGTTATTTTTTATTTTATCTCTACCGTTGGATGAAATTAAAATGAAGGGCTAGGATTTGATTATTTGTTCTTTTTATTTTCCTTGTTTGTCATTGATCTCATCTCTATATTAATAATTTATACGTTTTACTTTTAAAAAACATATATCTATTATGTTATAAAGTATTTGAAACATGCTAAATAAAGAAGTTTTTTAAAAAAACTACTCATGTCTTATCTATTGCATGGACCAAACCCAGGTAGGATGATCTAACGTGCCCATATCGAGAACCAAGGACTCTGACAGTAGTCATCGGCTTGGTCTCAAACCGGATCATGAACCAAACCAAAATAATAAGATGAACAGTGATGACGTATAGTCTATATTCGGGTCACGAACCCGATCAAAGCCCAATACTAATAAGCCCAGCACGAACTGGGCTACGCTGATAAGGGTTTAGGCCCACGAAGGCCCAAACGCAATGTTATTTACGTAACACGATAGCGGATATCTCCTAATTATGAAGATAATCATTCCCCAACCGACTTAGGCGGGATACGCCGAAGGTTGAGGAACACGGAACCAACAAGGATTCCGTGTGTATATAAAGGGAATCTCATCCCTCGTTAAAGGTACGATTTACAAAACCCTAACTCTCCTTTAACCCTAAACCGTTTACTTACTCTCACGCCGGAGGATAATCGTGGGAGACAATCCCACGATAAGCCTAACGGTGTTTTCTGTCTTCTTAGTGCGCAGGTCTCAAGCAACAATCATCAATTGATACGAGAGCCGGAGCCCAAACAAGGAACGCCCAACTTTTGTATCAACAAGTGGCGCCATCCGTGGGACCATTCACTAAGAACTAAGAACTAGAATGACGAAGCATGGAAATCAGCGATCGCAAGCAGATCTTACGGGAAAGAAGTTGCATGTCGGATCAGCTTCCAAACAAACTTCTGGGACAACCAGTGTTGCTAAAAACCAGGGATCATGCCAAGATTTGGTCTTCCCTCTGGTAGAACCACGCTCGGGGACAACCCAGGCCACAACAACCACCGCTAGCGCAGGAGACCCACTGCGCACTCCTTTTGCCACTCCATTCCAAACGGCGGTGGAGACAAACTTCATAAAAGCACCTGATGCACCCGATAAAAATAAGAGTATAGTGGTGGAAACTGATACTCCTACTCTAGAAAGGGTTGTGTCAGAACTAGCGCCAGATGAGTTCGTTTCGTAAAACTACGAAACCTTGGCTGCTCTCTTGCAAAAGGAAGCAAAGAAGAGGTCAGGCCGGAGTCTGCATGCTCGGCTCGATTTCGGCCCGGAATTTGGGACATCCCCACCGCGCCGTCAAAAGGAGAAACACGGGAGGGATAGTCGCCGACCCCCAGTGTTTAACAGAATTGGAAGGAGAGTTGATGACGATGAGACATCCAACTCACAGCATCTGGAAGGAAGTGAGGAGGATGAACAGCGCACCAGTGTCCATGCCAGACTTGGCGGCCGGAGAATTCATGACAGACTTGGGCGACGATATTCCCCAAGTGAAAGCCCTTCAAGTCCAGATTCTGAGGACAGTCGGCATAAGAGCCGAAGAAAGGAAAATTCATCCTCTGATAATTCCTCGGACAACGAGGATAGCGATACAGGACATTGGAAGTCCAGAAACATATATAATGACCAAGAGGAGGAAGATATATCTCTCCCATGGTGCCGTCAAAAGGTGGATGCGTTCACTCGACGCATAAGTGATTTCTCAGAGAACAAAAGGAGGCGCATGCCTGCCAACGTGAAAACCTATGACGGAACAGGTGATCCTGATGATCACCTAAAAAATTTTGAATCAGCCGCTACAATTGAAAACTGGCCACAACCTGTATGGTGCCACATGTTCAACTCCACACTAGTAGGAAATGCGCGGAACTGGTTCAACAAGCTTCCACGCAGAAGCATTAATGGTTTTGAAGAATTGAGAAAGGCGTTCCGCCTAAACTTTACTCAACGGAAAAAGTGTGCAAAAAACCCCATTGAACTTGCCAGGGTCAAACAGCGCCAAGGGGAATCCACAAGCGCTTTTATGGAGCGCTTCAAGGATGAATGCATGCAAGTTAAAGCGTGTCCTGAGGTGCTCAAAATCTCAGGGTTCATGAATGGGATCAGCAACCCAGAACTTATCAAAAGGTTAAATGACAAGATTCCCCAATCCTTTGATGAGGTCATGAAACGCACACGGTCCTTCGTCCAAGGAGAGGCCGCTGCGGCGGATAGCAAGAGAAACTACTCGAACTACCGGTCACAGGAACAACCTGGGAGACAATCCACTAACCGAAGTAGTAACCGTAACAGGAATTTTCGCAACCAGGGGAGTGGGCGCGACAATGACAAGTATACCCCGCTGACAAAGACTCCAAAGGAGATACTTGCAACAGAAGGAGCAAACTTCCCATGACCTCCACCCATGCGCACCCCAGAGGATCGACGCATAGGAGGTGGGTATTGCGACTATCACGGACAGAAGGGCCACACTACTAATGAATGTGTCCAGCTGCGCCAGCTCATTGACAAACTAGTCAAGGAAGGTAGACTGGACCATTTGGTCAAAAATATCAAAGAAGGGAAAGATAGACAAAAGACTGTGAATAAGAAGGACGGGCCCAAAGATAAAGCTGACACCATTTACATGATACAGTCATGGCAGCGAACAACCAGGCAGAAGGTCAGCCAGAAGTTTTCCCACGGAAGTGCAATCACTTTCCCTACCTTAACTATGCATAACGCAGAGGTAGAGCCGCTCATCATCGAAATTAATGCGGGGGGACACGACATCCACCGCATGTATGTTGATGGTGGAGCGTCCGCATATATCATGTATGAACACTGTTTCAAACGATTGCGCCCGGAGATACGCAGTCAATTGAGCCCGGTCACAACGGTGCTGACGGCTTCACAGGCGAAAAGATATGGCCCATGGGGTAATTACGATTACTAGTCAGAGTGGGTAATAACTACCACTACACAACAGCCTGGATGAATTTTATGGTGTCAAAACCCCCTCTCCATACAATGGCATTATCGGACGACCAGGGATAGCAGCCATGTGCGCAGTACCATCTACAGCACACGGGATGCTTAAATTCCCAGTGGAAGGAGGAATTGTTACCCTCTACAACACCGCTGCACCACCTAAAGAATGTAACGCGATCACATGCGAAACCGCACCTATTACAAAATAGTGCGCGTCTAAAGTTCCAAGCCTAAAGGTCGCAATTCATCCCGAATACCCTGAACAGGAAGTATCGATAGGCGGATCACTGTCAGACAGCGGTAAAGCAGCTGTATGTGCACTCTTGCAAAAGAACCTGGATATCTTTGCATGGGAACCAAAGCACATGACTGGGGTACCACACTCAATCATAGAACACAAGCTGCAAATCCGACAAGGATACGCACCGATCCGCCAGAAGAAGCACGGCCTAGCTCCAGAGCGCGCGCAATCAATACTGGCAGAGGTACACAAGCTAGTAGAGGCAGGAATCATGCGGGAAGTCTACTACCATGACTGGCTTTCTAACCCAGTTATGGTAAAGAAAAGTGATGGTAGCTGGCGGATGTGCGTGGACTTCACTGATCTTAACAAAGCATGTCCACAGGACTGCTACCCACTGCCAGAGATAGACTGAAAGGTGGAATCTTTGTGTGGATATCCACTAAAGTGCTTTCTCGATGCATACAAAGGATACCATCAGATCCAGATGGCTAAGGAAGACGAGGAAAAAACTGCCTTTCACACAAGCCAAGGCGTCTACTGCTATACAAAAATGCCCTTTGGCTTGAAGAATGCAGGCGCCACCTATCAACGGTTAGTAGATAATGCGTTCGAAAAACAGGTTGGCCGCAACCTAGAAGTTTACGTCGATGACCTGGTCATAAAAAGCCATACTGAAGAGGAGTTGGTGCGCGACATTGAGGAAACCTTCAGGACACTTAAAGAGATCAACATGAAGCTAAATCCTAAAAAATGCACTTTTGGCGCTACAGAAGGCATGTTCCTTGGATACTTGATAGAACCTGATGGTATAAAGCCGTGTCCAGAAAAGACTAAGGCTGTAATCGACCTTCCTTCACCGCGCACGTTGAAGGAAGTCCAATCTCTCAATGGAAAGCTGGCTGGTCTAAATAGATTCCTATCCAAGTCAGCAGACAAATCACTACCTCTTTTCAAAACACTCAAGAAGTGTATAAAAAAGGGAGATTTTCGTTGGACTACGGAGGCAGAAGAAGCCTTCGCACAGCTTAAACAACACCTGGCAACACTCCCTACACTTGTAGCACCCCGACCAGGGGAAGAGTTGATTATGTACTTATCCGCAACTCATGGAGCCATCAGCGCATTATTACTAACGGATAGGAACTCAGTACAAACACCAGTGTACTTTGTAAGCAAAGCGCTCAAGAAAACAGAGATGAACTATAGCGCAATGGAAAAGTTGGTCCTCGCATTAGTATTCGCCGCCAAACGGCTGCGCAGGTACTTCCAGGTGCACCCGATAGCAGTGATCACAGACCAACCGATCAAGCAAATTATCTCCAAACCTGACGCATCAGGGCGATTGCAGAAGTGGAGTGTATTGCTAGGTGAGCACAACATCTCCTATAGACCACGTACTGCAGTAAAAGGGCAGGTACTAGCAGATTTCATCATCGAAAAACCAGACACCGATGATCCACCCGCACTAAGCAAGAAGGAACTACAAGATCCATGGATCTTGTTTACGGACGGATCCTCATACGTGGATAGGTCAGGAGCAGGCCTCATCCTCACAAACCCGGAAGGAATGGAATTCACTTACGCACTGCGTTTCGAATTCACAGCAACAAATAATGAGGCAGAGTATGAAGCCCTAATAGCCGGACTACGCATTGCAGCTCGAATGAGTGTACGTAACTTGGAAGCGAATGTAGATTCCAGGCTAGTAGCCAACCACGTGTTGGGTGAGTACGTGGCCAAGGAGGAAAACATGATTCAGTACCTCGAAAAAACCAAGGCACTAATCCAAGGCTTTGACAGGTTTACCATCAAACAGGTTCCTTGAGGGGAAAACCGAAAGGCGGATGCACTAAGTAAAATTGAATCTACAAGCTTTGCACACCTATCAAAACAGGTGTTGGTGGAAACATTGAAAAGCAAATCCATCTCAGAGATGGAAGTATCCACGGTAATAGAGGAAGAAGGCCCTACGTGGATAACACCGATAACGGACTTCATAAGCAAGGGAGTACTACCCCGAGAGCAGAAGGAAGCCCGAAGGATAAGGCGCACAACACAACGATTCGAACTTCGGGACAACATACTATATTGACGCTCTTTTTTGCAACCATGGCTCCGCTGTGTTGGTCCCCTAAAAGCAAACTATGTACTGCGGGAAATCCACGAAGGTTCATGCAGAATGCATTCAGGACCAAGATCCGTGGTGGCGCGCGCTTTACGGTCCGGATATTATTGGCCCACCATGCATCGCGATGCGCGAGACTTAATCAGAAAGTGCAGCGACTGCCAAGTTTACAGACCCATGCCACGCCAACCACAACAGGAGCTAACACCAATTACGGCACCATGGCCATTTTACAAGTGCGGTATAGACATCGCCGGTCCTTTTCCTGTTGCAGCAGGAGGATTGAAGTTCCTCATAGTCGCCATAGACTACTTCACCAAGTGGATTGAGGCAAAGGCAGTGGTGACAATCACTGGAAACCAGGTGAAACGCTTTGTCTGGGAAAATATTGTATGCCGCTTCGGTCTACCTGGGGAAATCATCTCGGACAACGGGAAACAATTCTGCGACAACCCTTTCAAGGACTGGTGCGAGAAGCTAAAAATCACACAGCACTTCGCGTCAGTTAAACACCCACAAACCAACGGCTTAGTTGAACGTGCGAACCGAAGCTTGGGTGAAGGAATTAAGGCACGCTTGGACAAGCACAAAGGCAGATGGGTGGAAGAACTATCGCATGTTCTGTGGGCGCACCGCACTTCGATCAAAACCAGCACAGGGGATACCCCCTTCTCTCTAGTCTATGGGACAGAAGCCGTCATACCAGCCGAAATTGGAATGCCAACTATTCGCACTGCTGAAATCAATGTGGCAACCAATGACGATGAGCGACGTATCGACCTAGACCTGCTAGAAGAGAGACGTGAACGCGCAGCTATACGGGAAGCAAAATCAAAGTCAAGGATGAAGGGATATTATGATGCTAAAGTGCGAAGTGTTTCATTCAGACCAGGTGACTTCGTTTACCGTGCCAATGATGCGAGCCACGCAGAAGACACAGGTAAGCTTGGACCAAAGTGGGAAGGACCCTATGAGGTTACTGAAGCATTGGGGACAAGCGCGTACAAGCTACGAGGCTTGGATGGTCGTGAACTGCCACGCACATGGAACATCTGCAACCTTAAGAGGTGCTACTTATAGGAATGGCTACGGCCCAGCGCACAGACGCCCCTGCGCTTTATTGAAGTGCCTAATAAACATATATGTATTTATTTTTTGTTTTCCTTCGTATACTGTCTTATTTATTTCTCATAAAAACTTGCAAGTATCAATAAAACGTCGCGGTTTCTAGCTAACTCCGCGACACATTTTAATTTGTTATTTCCATATACTCTATGTCTTAACAACTTTTTACTTTTTGCCTACATGGCGTGCATGCACTTAAAAAACCCACGATGGTAAAAGGATGAGTTAACCTACTAACGGACTCGTTGAGTAAGAGGGTTGCAAACCCATCAACACTGGATCACGTATCCTTGTTAAACAGCTTGTTCTCAAGACGTTGGAATAAGTTTGTGCGCATCTCACGATGGGTGCGCAACAACGCATATGGTGCACGTTTAACAACTTAGGAACCAAGACACTTGATTCCTCGATATGATATTTTCAGTACGCTGTATATCACAACATACACGATTATGATAAAAAAAATACTTAGAAATTATCTCTTATGCATACTATGATCTTCATACATGACTATGGATTTCTTATATTATTCGCGCTTGTGTACAACTTTGACCTGTAGACTATGTCTTATATGCAAAGACAAGCAGATAAGTACAAGTTGCATTTCACAAAAGGAGATTTCTATTCATAACTAAGTTATTACAAAGTGTTAATACAAATAAGCCGTAAAAACGTTTATTTATATTTTACGATCTTCTAATGTTTTGTCGATAACAAAAGTAAAATCATATTAACGAAACAAATAAAATACGTAAATGGTTTGAACTAATAGTTTTATAACACACTTACATTTTCACATAAAACACTATAACAAGATTAAGTGATTTTATATTTTAGATACACATGTACAACTACATATTGGCTTAACAAGTTTAAGTAACTCTATGAGTTAGATACATATGTACAACAACTAGTGTTTACATATTGGGTTAATACATACTTATATTAAGTACACTAAAATGGGTAAAAACAAGTATATACTAAAATGGGTAAAAGCAAGTATATACTAAATAAATAAAAACTAGCAAATGGTTTTTGACCCATAACCCATGGTTTTATATATACCACTTACACAAGTTCAATGTATCCTTAAGGTACATTGTATCTAGATTGAAAATCATGGATCAACCCATAACCCATGACCCATAACCCAAAATACCCATGGGCAAAGAGGAGCGGACCACGGATCCCTAGCTTTGTGCTAGCCAGATCCCAAGTGGAAGGGATCCGTGGGATCCGTGGGATCCGGGGAAACAGTAGGTTTTTCCTCTAGAAATAGTGAGCCATTTCTTCATTATATCTCACCCCTCTCTAACATACTTTCTCCCCTGAGTTAAATATCACTAACCATAGATCCAAGAGATCTATGTTTGTAGTTTTGTTTTTGTGTGATCTTTTAGGTTCCTCTTAAAGGGAAGATCACCACCTTTGAAGTCGAGCAAGCTCAAGTCCATGAGTTGCCAAGCTTCCTCATCATCAAGGCTATTGAAGTCCTCTTGTTGATGATCCATTTCTTTCTTCAAAGAAGCGTAGTGTTAAAGACATTAGTGAAAGATGTCTCAAGTATCAAGACGAAGATATTAGTGAAGGGTATCTATCGTCTATAGGATAAGCACTTGTGGTAGGTGCTTAGAAGTCAAGACAAGAAGCATTAGTGAAAGGTGCTTAGAAGTGAAGACACAAGAAATTAGTGAAAGATGTCTTGTAGATCTAATCAAAGACATTAGTGAAAGGTGTCTTGTAGATCTAATCAAAGGCATTAGTGAAAGATGCCTTAGATGTACATTCGATATGGTGTGTTTCGATGTACTAGATAGACTAGCATTAGATCCAAGGATATTGATGTCCTTGATGATGTTGTAAAAGAGTAGATCTCCTTTGGGATTGGTCGTTGGTGTAGTGTGGTAGTAGTTCTTCCATTGCAATGGAACTAGGTACTTAGCCTAGTACCTAATAAAGGGTAGGCGACGTTGTGAAGGTGTAGTTCACCTAAGGTGTGAAAGAACTCGGTGGTTAGCCTAGCACCGTATAACGGGTAGGCGACGTTGTGTTAGGTGTGGTTCGCCTTGGTGTGAAAGAACTCGGTATTTAGCTTTGTACCGGAAAAAGATTAAGCGACGTTGTGAAGGCTTCTCCGCCATAAGGAGATTGGTTTAGTGATTACAAACTCTCGAGTAGGTGACTCGAGGAGTGGAGTAGGGCAAGGAAGGTGTCCTTGTAGCCGAACCACTATAAATACTCGCGTTGTGGTTTTGTGCTTCTTACTCTTATCTTTTCATTACATATCTTTATATGCTTGTTTATCAACATCCAACACACACAACCAAATAGATTGACATAAGTCGATCTAAATAATTTAAAAGGAATTTTTAATTGGTAAAACTATTCAACCCCCCCCCCCTTCTAGTTTTCCACAATTGGCATCGGAGTTTCGTTACCAAGTTTCTTGAAGTATACTGTACTTTAAAAACTTGATACGATCCATAGTTAATTGAAAACTACAAAGAAGGTTTTTCATAAAAACAAACACCATGTTTTTCAAAAACTATATGTTTGGATGTTGAGTTGATAACAACATTTTTTTTATATATATATTTTAATTGCACTAATCTTCCTTGTGATATTGATTAGTCAAAGCTCATACCCACCAAGCTTTAGGAGTTGCTTGGTCACAAGAATACCTTCCTTAAGAAGGTATCTTAGACGCAAAAGAGCGGGAATCGTCTAAGTGACATTTGTCATTTGTAAAAGACATTCCTAAGTGCATTCGAGGTATGACTTTCTACTTATATCTAAATGATACTTGTTTAGTATATAAGTGTTATTTGCTAGGCTTTTATTTGAGTAGATTTTTGTGTTTACACATGATTTACATGTAGCTTCGTTAGGAAGCTTGTTTCTCACATACGTGTTATTTTTCTCGTCTACAGTCATAGTATGTAGAGCTTATGCTTTATTTCTTCTAATAAAACAAAAACACGAATTTCAAAAATTCCTCCTTCCCTATTAATAAACCCACTCGACGCCCATTTTTTCAAACCTCACCTTTTCAAATTTTCCAATTTCAAAAATTTCCTCTCATTCAAAAACTTCATCTTCTTCCTCATTCCATCTCTTCCTAAACCAAGAAGATCCGTCATCAACATGGTTTACATCGCACTCGTGCTCATCGCCCTAACACTCATCGCACTTGTGTTCCCTATGATGAAGTTCACATACGGAGACATTTACTTTGTGTTGTTAATCTATATTGGGGTCATTTACCCAATCCTTTGTATCATCCTTAGCATTGAAATGCAATATTATTAATTATCTATTTTATCTAGGATGTTTGTGTTATTATGTGTGTTTCATTTCTTTTGATCTATATGTGTTATATTCTTTCGTGATACATTAGATGTCATGTATGCATGCTAAAAGAAAATGTAGGATAAAACATACTTCGTGGTACAATAACCGTAAAACCTATGTTTTTATTAAAACTGGTTCTGTTACTACAGATCCACGGATCCCGGAAGTTACACTAGCCGGATCCCTTTTGAAAAGGAACCGTGGGATCCGTCCTGCTGGAAAACAGTTTTCATGCAAGATTAAAAATCACTATCTTTCTAAAAATAATAATCCACTCGAGCTTCAAAATCATGGGTTAGCTAAATACTAATTGTTAATAGAATATCTAGTAAAAACGTTAGATTATTATAGGTTGACCATAAACGTCTTCCCTTATTAACCCATCACTTCTATAGGTTCAACTATGACGCATGAATACGAGTTTGATTTTTCACTCACTAGCGTCTACACCCCGAACATTTCCCTTGAGCCCAACACACCTGGCAATCATGTCCGTGGGTTCAATAATCTCGAAAACCGTCACTTCCATGAAGGACGTATTGTAGACACCTCTCTACAATTCGAAGAATGTATCAATACCTCCTTCCGAGCCATAGGACTAGAATGTCTTCTTGAAATTAACGAGAAGATATGTCCAAGGTTCATAATGGAATTCTTCCGTCAAGTGGAACTCGTTCATAACGAGGATCGCTCTTTATCTCTTTGGTTTTATATCAAAAACCAAAAATTCACTTTAAGCCTTGGGCATTTTGCTCACATCCTCCGAATTCCAAACCATGGACAATGTGCCTTCACCGAAGATTGGTCTCTTGACTCTCTCTTCAATTTTCGTGAAGAAAATAGCCCATATTGTTCACACATACCCTCTCCGGCAGAATTAACACGCATGATATGCAAACCTCGACCATATTACTCCAATCCAAACATTATCCATACACGGGATATCCGAGAAGAGTATAAGCCTGCTGCTCTTATTCTACGTGAAAATGTTTGGAGTCTTAGGGGAAATTGAGATATTCTTCCTGCTTGTTGTGCTCACATGTTGTACTGTTTGCTAACACAACAACCATACAATCTCGCCTACTTCTTCGCAAGGCGAATTGCAAATCTTCAAGGCTCCAAGAATAAACTCATCCCTTATGGAATGTTCTTGACACGCCTCTATCACAATGTTATGCACTTTCATCCTCAATTTCAAAGTCCGTTGTACGTACTTGTGAACAAGATGATGGAACCGCTAAACATATCTCTCATGAAGACTTTCTTCATTCATGATTCCACCAACACCCATCAATCACATAATGATCCTCCTAGTGAAGACACTCAAGGAACCTAGAATAGTCAAATAGGATCAATTATACTCTACTCATTAGTTATCAATGCAATCCTATTTCTTTCATGAAATAACACATCTTACATTTGATATCCTAGTTTTAGAACTCCTTTAAACAAAGCTTGGAATATAATGCACTGTCATGATCATTGCATACCTTTAGTAAAGGTTCTGTCTAGTAGATAGACGGATCCCAAATGTTGTACTAAACGGATCCCTACATCTAGGGAACCGTGGGATCCGGCAAAACAGAAAATGCAATTGCAAGCATTATATGTCAAACACATCCCTTAGAACACCTCACACTAAGCTAAACATAGTGTCTTAAGATTGATCAAGACTTTATCAAGATAGGTTGACCTTTCCTACTCTTTCTAACTCGCATAGATCACATTCTAAGGCTTTGTTAGATCTACCATTTCAAATCCATCACTCTTCCGCTCCCAAAACTCACACTTTATTCTTCTTATATGATCTCTCACAACTAGGTTATAAATCCTTCGATTATGACAATATTGATCATTAATCAATCTCACCTCAAAATTGATCAAAGTTGATCAAATCCTAGTTTTTCCCATCTCATAACCATTAGGATAATTTCCAAAACATAATCCTAAGACACAACCTGATCTCTAGGATCATTTAGTTTCATTTAACTTCAATTGACATCTTTAATGTCATCCTTGCTCATCCATTGGTACTTGTTGAAAAGTCCCAAATCCTTCCATAAATAACAATCATTAGCTACACCACTCATTTCCTTCAAACAATTAAGCAGCCCTTCATTTAAAACACTTAGGAGAACTGAAACACTCAAAGTGATGTAGGTCTAGGATCTTAGAAACATCATTTCCACTCTTTCATAAACTACTGAACGCCGAATCCCTAGAACTAGCCTAGACGGATCCCTCTGAGAAGTGAACCGTGGGATCCGGATGACAGTCTATGACAAATCCTGGTAAAACAATCATTTCAACTCATCTTCCTTATTCAAACACTCCATCTCATTTTAAATGAGTTCCTTGAATAGCACAACCTCTGTAGTTGACTCTTGTGCATGCTAATCATCACATTCCAATGAATCTTAGTGGCTTAAGGCTTAAATGCACTCTCCAAATCTCTTGATTTATAAACCACCTTGTTAGGATCTCCATAGTCATCACTCTCATCCTAACTTTCAGTTTTTGCAATCCCTTCAAAACATCTCATCATGAGAAAAACCCCGAGTAACAACCTATCCACCAAAGAACCACCCATCAAAAGGGCTCGTGTTGTACACGAAATCTCTTCAACCGAATCATCTCCGGTCAAACCAACAAACCTTCATCATCCAATCAAACCAATTCCTAGAAGGTTAGTACCCACAAAATTACCTATGCCAAACACCACCATACCTCCTAGGCCAAACAATATCATCTCCACTAAACCATCACCATTGGTTCCTAGAGCTATCTCTTTTACATCCCCACAATCATCACCTCACCTCTACAATTTAGAGGACTTGCCACCTAGGCCGTCTCATCCGCTTCCGCCGACAACATTCTCCTCATTAGGAGGAACAATGATTCAAAATCAAGGTGTTGAGTCAACACTTGCTCCGGCTTCCTTTTCGCCGTTTCCATCATATAATCCCATTTGGATTATAAGAAATCACCAAAGTCAAACACCTGACCTTATGGAAGTTCATCTTTACCACCATCATCATTCTTGATCGAACCATTCCTAAATGGACCTCCACCAATCCCTCCATCATTCGAGGCTCCTCAAACCACTTCAATTGATCCTTTGAATCTAGCCACTTCATTTCATCCACCACCACTACCTAGCCATGACAAAGATTGCTATCATTGTCAACATGTTGAAAGTTTGATACATGAAGTACGAGAAGACCAACGTTTCATGTTCTATCATCTCCTCGAACGTTTCGACGAGATTAAACCTAAACATAACTTGAGCTAGAGGATTATAGTGGTGTCTAAGCTTCAAGCGTTAGTTGGTCTAAGAAATTCCTAGTTATGTATTGTCTATTTTCTTATTTTTGAGTCATGTATATCATAACTCTTGTTTTATTAAATGGAATTACATGCTACTTGTTATTTCGTTGAGCATATGATTACTTTGTACTCATATCTCATTTGTGTGATAACATTACTTGTTATATCACCTTTGCTGATTTTAGTCATCAGCCAGACGGATCCCTCAGTATTGCCTAGACGGATCCCTACTAGAAGGGAACCGTGGGATCCGTGAAGTCAGAATGTTTTTCTTTATCACATTTGCCAAAAATTGTGAATTATACTTGTTTTCTAACCCTTGTTTTGCAGTTTTTCAATTAACACATAAAGTATTTGACATCCTAAAGCTAGGGGAGCTTGGTGTCAAAACAACACGTTGCAAAATTACTTGCAACATTTGATTTTAATTTCATGACTTCCCGTTGCAAATATTGCAATCATCTAGGGGGAGCACACCCGTCACATAGACGTAATCCTTTGCATAAGTTAGTTGCAAATGAACTAGATTAGAATTAGTTTCTTGACGCCCTTACTTAGGGGTGGACTCGTCAAGGGGGAGTAACGACGAGATCCTTTCCCGTTACTTGCTCTCTATTTTTTTTCCTTTTACATGTTGATGAGTGTGTAAATACTCATCAGTTTTAGTCAAATCTGAACTGCAAAACGTTTAAAAATGCTCACAAATGCATCAAAATACTGAAAATATTCCAAAATTGCATTTTATATGTTTCAGATGCAAAATGTTTAAAATCAGATGAAAAATGAGCAAAGTTTGCATAATTGGCAGTTTCAGTCCCCCAAGTTTCTAAAATTGTCAAAAATAGTCCCTGAGTCAAAATTTCAAAAGAAAAATCACCAAAGGTCCTTTTTAAATCATAACTTGTCAAAATTAGTCCTTTGGTGAAAAATATAAAAAGTTTGAGAAAATTACAAGTTTGGTCCTCCAACTTTGAAAATTGGCAAAAATGGCCCCTACATTATTTGAGATTTGCAAGATTGGTCCTTGGAGTATTGGGGATTGTCAAGTTTAGCCTTGGAATACAATTTCAGATTTTACATGTTTAGTCCCTGGAGTTTCGGATTTTACAGCTTTGGTCCTTTAACTACACCTTTGATCCATTTTAAATCCTAAATCTTAATAACTATAAACCTATCACAAGCCCACCCAAAAATAAACCCAGTCCACCCCTTTACACCATTTACCCAATCCAAACCCACAACCCGTTACTAAACCCTACCCTTTTTCTTCCTTCATTTCCCGCCCAAAAACACACCACCAATAAAAAAACCATCCTCCCACGCTCCCCCTGACACCACCACACTACTTTCCCTGACAAAACCCTTTCACCCTCACCTCCCCTGACAACTCTCCCACGCCTGCTCCTCCCAAGGTTTGAAGATGCACGTGCCTATTTTTGCTTCCAAGAAGCTTGAAGACATCCACAAGAAGACAAGAAGAGAGTGAGCACGAGGAGAGAAGACCCTGAGTATAAATACTTTTTGTAACTATTGTAAGAAGAGTAGTCATTAGTTAGTTTTTAGTTTTTTTTTCTTAGTTTTGAATCAGTTTTTATTTTAGTCTAGAATTTGTCAATGTTCTAGTCCCATTGTACTTACTTGCGATTTAATTTAAATGTCATTGTGATTTCAGTCATTCGAATTTAATTTCTGTTTTAATCTTCATTCCAGCACTACTTAAATTTTATGCAGTTAACTTCTAGTTCATGCTTGTGAATCTATACATTTTCTATTTTAGAGGCAAATAAGCAATTAGTGCTTATTTGCTTGTAGTTCATTATTGTTAAGTCAAAAAGAAAAAAAATATATATATATAATAGTTCTTATAAGTTGTAATTTGGATTTGATAAAAAACAAGTCAAGAGATAGTTTTTTTTTTTTTTTTTTTTTTTTTTTTTTTTTTTTTTTTTTTTTTTTAACTGTTTAAGCAATTTTTCTGTATCCAAAGGAGTGCTTGGTTTAAACTTTTTAAACGGGCCAAATTGGTTTCTACCCACTTTGACCAGTGAAGTCAAACTCCTCATTGATGCCTTGAGTTAGTTTTATAAGTTGGAAAGAGGTTGAATTAGTTCCAAAAAGTTTAGTCATCAAGTAAAATTTGTTTTTTTTTATCTCTCTGAATCTGCACAGAACAGCAGCCCTCGCTGCTGTTCAAGGGCTTGTTTGTAGCTTATTTTTCATCTAAAATTTTTTCCAAATTGCCTTTTCTTGCATCTCACATACCCAACTCAATATAGCATTAGTTTATTTGTACTTAGAATATTTTAGTTTAGCTTAAATAGCACTAGAAATCTGTCATTTGCCCATTTTCGTTACTTGGTTCAGCAGCATAATGGTCCAATGGGCTCCATTCTCAGATTTTTCATTTGTTTATTACTTGGTATTATAAGCTAAAATTTGGTATGCTTAATCTAGGCTAGGTTGAGGATTGATAAGTGAATTTTGTTAAATTTTGTGACTGCTTTTTAACAGCTTATTTTGCCCTCAAAGTAGCCCCCTTGGACTGTCCTGCTGTCCCATGTCCCTATTTCACAAGCCTTTTAAAACTTGTTAAAAGCTCCCCCATGGACAGCCATTGGGGTCAAATGATAGTTAGGGTGGTGGACTTCATGTGCCCATAAGCTTAGGGGCTTATATCTTCTCTAGCTTATTCAAACTAAGCTAAAAATCACCCCATTGAGCCTGCTTGGGGGCTGTTACAGCAACAGCAACAGCAGCCTACTCTCTTTTGTTTGCCCAAATTTAGGTGACTTTAGGTTAAGTTTAGGAGTAGTTAGTTGTTGCAATCAGTGGTTAGATAGATAGTGTTCATATTTTACCGTTTCAGTTAGGACTTAGTGCCTCGTTGGTAGCTTAATTTGCCTCAAAAGTACCCCCTAGTCCCATTAGAATCTGATCTCAGAACCATTCGGTCCCCATGTTCAGTTGTGCAGCAGATTTGCTTCCCATTTTGTAGCTTATCTAGCTTATTCCAATTGCTTATTTAGGTCCCTTTATTGTTTTTAGATCCCTAGCTTAGTTCTTGTTAAGTTTTAGCTATTGAAAGTTTTCTTTTTAGCTTAAATGTTTTTTTTTATCTAACAATAGTCCCAAATCTGTCTCACTAAGCCACTTTGCACCTTTCTAAAAGCTTGTTAAAAGCTTCGGTTTGGCTGAGATGTGTGTTTTTTTTAGTTCTTAAGTGTATGAATGTTACATAGGATTAGCTTATTTAGGATTTCGTAGGTTGTAGGCAGCTTATTTTTTTAGCCATAAGTCTCCCTTAAATGCTTTTAGCTAGTTAGATTAGATCCTCATTAGGCTTAGCTTAATTGAAGTTTTTTTTTAAGCTTGTTTTTCCCTTAGTAACTACCTCATCCAAACAGTCCCTTTTGCCAAGTTCCATATCTGTTGCTCAATAAGCTGTACACAGCCTAATTTAAGATTTTGAAGAAGTTTTGCTTTTGTAAAAGAACTTTATTTTGAGCCTACATTTCAGTTTTTAAAAGAAGAGTTAAAAATAAAACAATGGCAAAATGTGACAGAACTGAGGATCGAACTTGGGTTTGTCACGACAAGCACCAAAGCCCACAACACAACTGATTTGCCAACTGTGCTACATAGTGTGTTGGTGCTAATGTAGTTACCTTAATTCTTTTAGATACGTTTTGCAATATAAGCTTATAAGCATTGTTTTGCTTATTCAGCTTATTTCCAATCCCATTTTTTCATATTTCGTATTTTTCTTAGGATTAGCTTAATCTAAAGTAATTTTCTGTAAAGTTTGGTAATTTTTCATTTAATTTTGTTATTTTTAAATAATTAATCTCCTTTTTTTTAGTTTATAATTCATGAAAATAAAATAAAACTCAAAAAAATATTCCGCTTTTTCCTAAAATTATTTTTAGTCAATTAGGACGTAGGAAAATTGTTTTTACATTCATAGGACTTTTATTTCATAGATTTTACGCTTTTACTTGCGCACTCGCGTAATTTTTATACTTAACGTACGTTTTCATTTTAAGTCACGTTTTTAGGTAATTTAGGTTTACGTTTTAATTAAAATAGTTTATTTAGGTTATTTTATTTTATAAAATCTAGAAACATCATTTTTGCAAATAGTGATAGCGTTTATTTAATATTTTTTATCTTTTTAATTTTCTTTAATTTGCATTTAAGCCCCTTTAGTTTATGAGCTTTTCCTTAGTTATAATCATATTCCAATCCCTTTTTCCGTTCAAATCTCTCGATCACTATATGTTTGGTGATTCATCGCACAGCTCGCTGGGACATAACGACCCGGGGAAACCCTATACTCCTCAGATCTTCATTGCATTCGTGCTTAAACAGTTTTAAGCTGATTACGGTCGGCCATTCACAAGTGGCCGGCTTGAGTGATTTAGCTTGACTGTTTGGCACGTATCAAATTTTTGGCGCCGCTGCCGGGGAGTTGTGCTGATAATCTTACGTCTAGAAGATTAGTGATTTGGATACTCACTCTTTGTTCATACCATCCTTCTGTATATGTTTATATTTTCTTATCCAAAAATACAAAAATACTCTTCTCATTCCTCTTATCCGTATGATTCTATTTCTCTTACCCCCTCGTACCGTTTGATTCTACTCTTCTTTAACCTCAAAACCGTTTAATTCTATTTCTTTAACCCTCTACATGTTTAATTCTCATGGCGACGATCGATTATCCTCGTTGTTTCCACTGCAAAAGCCGTATGGAAGAGGATCAGCTCCGTTGTCAGAATCCGGATTGTTTATGCAAGCAATGTGGAAGGGTGGGTGCAAGCAAATATTGTTATTGGTGCGAATTATCTGATAACTCTCTCGATGATTCTCCAAGTTTTTCCGACCATCCGCCACAACCCGATGAACCCATTCAAGAACCGGAGACCATAACGGAAGTGGTGGAAATTGCTAGCTCTCAGAGCACACCACTTGTCCCACCTCCTGATTTTTCTGAATGTTCTTCAAGACTTGATAATCATTCGGATCACCATGTTGGTTTTGTTGATTCTTTGAATAAACTGATTCCTCTTCATAACTCTCAAATGCAATCGTTTATTCCTTGTGTCGGTTGTGGTGAGCCTCTCTTTGGTTCACCCTGTCGTTGGTGTACGTGTGTACAATGTGGTAATGATATTCATTACGGGAGTTGTTTGTTTTGTGGTTCGAGGAATTCATTTGATTATGATCCTAATCCGAACTCATTTAATGACCCCTCAAACTTTTCCAATTACCCACCAAAGCCCGACTTATCTTCATATGATCAACAATACTGTTGTGAATTTTGTGGAGGTCCTCACCAAGGATTTGAGTGTCAATCCGGAAACACGTTTGTCTATGAACAGTTTTCCAATGATGCTCAGAACTTTGGTTATAACCAAAATCCATATGATTCACCTGTCCAGACTCAACAGTTTTACTGTTGTGAGTACTGTGGAGGTCCCCATTTCAGCTCTGATTGTCAAATAGGGAACCCAGTTCCTTGTAACAATCATGACTCTTACATGTTTGAAAATTTCCAACCTCCACAGCACCATACGGTTCAAACTCCACCTGAGCCGTTATCTCAAGAAATCTCCCACGACTTTGAAACCGCAATGAAAACACTTGATGATATGATTAGTAACTTTAAGAATCAAGTGAGTGGTGAAAAGACCATGGGAGAATTGCTAGCCGAAGAGCGAGAGGCCCGCCAATCTAAGGAAGAATTATTAGTCCTAGAGCATGCAGCTCTAAGACGTTCCCAATTTCTTAAGGCAGCTCTCTATGATGATGACGAGGAGAGTTTTTATCCTTTTAAAGATAATATTTCTCAACTCCCTCAGTCAGTTGATATTCCAGCAGTTGAGATTTCATCTCAAACAACTGCTATCACACCCGAAGCTCCCACTCACTCTCTGAACATGGGGGATGAGCATCTTGACACTATTCCTGAAAAGGAATCGGACGAATTCATAAAGTCTAGTGTTGAGAACCTTGTCCCAATCCCGAGAGAGTCACAGGGAACTTTTGATCATATGTGTGATTCTCTTTCCCCTCTTGAGTGTTCAAATGATCATTTGGAAACTTTCTCCGATTTTAGCGACGATTGTGCTTCCTTTGGAAACATCGAGTACGTTGAGGCATCACTCCCACAATCTGATGCTGATCCCCTTCTTGAGGAGTTCTCCGGTGAACTCACTCACATCAATCTACTCTTTGATTTCGAAGCCGATCTGGGAGAGACTGAAAGTCTCCTTGATAATAATCGTTCACTCACTTCTTATCCCAACAGTCCAATAGAGAATGTTGATCACTTTGTTCCCGAAACATTCAAAGCTACTTTCACCAATCCTCTATTTGAATTCGATTCTGAATTCACTTCAATTTCTGAGAATCCACTCTTTGATACTCAGATTGAGGATAGTGATGAGCCCACAATGGAACAAGAGTTCACAAATTCACTTAATGTGAATGATTCTCTTCATGAAGAGTTCTCCGGTGAACTCTCTCATGACATATCTCCTCCGGAACATGATCATTTCTATTTTGATCTTGAGGATGATATTGGCTCGGAGGAAGGTGTACTCTATCGTATGAGTTTGCTTATTGATGATACTACCTTCACCCTTCCTCCCGATACGTCTACATTTGAGGATGAAGAATGGATCTTGATTGTTATCAAGACCTTTCTTCCTTTCCTCAAATATCTTGTGATTTCCCTTCATCTTCACTCCTTCGGGAATGAAGACACTATCTTTGACCCCGGCATTTTCATTTATCATTTTTTGAGCCAGTTCTATGTATATCTCATCGGTGTGGAACTTTCACGTGCTTCAAATGTTTGTCCAAACATCTTGAATGAAAGTCCGATGGAGATTGTTTCTTCCACTTTGCTTCCCCATGAACCAATGAATTCGGGGTCGAGTCAAGCTAGCGACTCGATAATCAAAAACAGTAGCTAAACATGGGTTTTCACCCGTGTGTACCACCCTAGTGTGGGGGAGTTGCCCCACATGTTATGTATGTATATAAGTTTTCCAAAAAAAAAAAAAAAAAAAAAAAAAAAAAAAAAAAAAAAAATCCTTTCAAATAATGGCCGTAGTATTTCCCTTTTACGTTCTTTGTTTCGGCATAACCGCCGGTACTTTGAATATTGAGGGCAATATTCATTTCTAGTGTGGGGGGGAATTCTCACGAATTTTATCATATAATTATACCAATTCCCCCGTTTTTGGCCAAAATTTTTTTTTTGGAGTAAGTGTTCTACACTTACTCAATTGGTTATCAGTCCGCCTTGTCTTATAAACAAAAGGATTGGCTAATCCAGGAGCAAACGGCTCTTGGTAAAGATATCTCAAATCCGTTTACGGCTTGTAATTTGCCCAAAATTGTATGGTATTCAGCTCACCATATCCTAAAAAGTGAAGAGTTGGCTAGCCCGCAAGGTTATGGCTTGTGGTAAAGGCAGTGGAAAAACCATAATTGGTAATCAGCTCACCAAAGATAATTCTGATAATTTATCTAAGAGTTGGCTAGTCCAGAAGGGTACGGCTTCTGGTAAAGACAAAATCAAATCCGTTGGAAGCTGGTGGTTTGCTCAAAATCACATGGTTATCGGTGTACCATGGTTCTTACTTGAACTAAAACATTTGGCTACTCCAGAAGTAATGGCTTTTGGTAAAGAGATTCAAATCCATTAAGTTTTTCTCAAAAGATTGCTAGGGACTAGCAATAGTTTAGTGTGGGGGATTGATGAGTGTGTAAATACTCATCATTTTTAGTCAAATCTGAACTGCAAAACGTTTAAAAATGCTCACAAATGCATCAAAATACTGAAAATATTCCAAAATTGCATTTTATATGTTTCAGATGCAAAATGTTTAAAATCAGATGAAAAATGAGCAAAGTTTGCATAATTGGCAGTTTCAGTCCCCCAAGTTTCTAAAATTGTCAAAAATAGTCCCTAAGTCAAAATTTCAAAAGAAAAATCAACAAAGGTCCTTTTTAAATCATAACTTGTCAAAATTAGTCCTTTGGTGAAAAATATAAAAAGTTTGAAAAAATTACAAGTTTGGTCATCCAACTTTGAAAATTGGCAAAAATGGCCCCTACATTATTTGAGATTTGCAAGATTGGTCCTTGGAGTATTGGGGATTGTCAAGTTTAGCCTTGGAATACAATTTCAGATTTTACATGTTTAGTCCCTGGAGTTTCGGATTTTACAACTTTGGTCCTTTAACTACACCTTTGATCCATTTTAAATCCTAAATCTTAATAACTATAAACCTATCACAAGCCCACCCAAAAATAAACCCAGTCCACCCCTTTACACCATTTACCCAATCCAAACCCACAACCCGTTACTAAACCCTACCCTTTTTCTTCCTTCATTTCCCGCCCAAAAACACACCACCAATAAAAAAACCATCCTCCCACGCTCCCCCTGACACCACCACACTACTTTCCCTGACAAAACCTTTCACCCTCACCTCCCCTGACAACTCTCCCACGCCTGCTCCTCCCAAGGTTTGAAGATACACGTGCCTATTTTTGCTCCCAAGAAGCTTGAAGACATCCACAAGAAGACAAGAAGAGAGTGAGCACGAGGAGAGAAGACCCTGAGTATAAATACTTTTTGTAACTATTGTAAGAAGAGTAGTCATTAGTTAGTTTTTAGTTTTTTTTTCTTAGTTTTGAATCAGTTTTTATTTTAGTCTAGAATTTGTCAATGTTCTAGTCCCATTGTACTTACTTGCGATTTAATTTAAATGTCATTGTGATTTCAGTCATTAGAATTTAATTTCTGTTTTAATCTTCATTCCAGCACTACTTAAATTTTATGCAGTTAACTTCTAGTTCATGCTTGTGAATCTATACATTTTCTATTTTAGAGGCAAATAAGCAATTAGTGCTTATTTGCTTGTAGTTCATTATTGTTAAGTCAAAAAGAAAAAAAATATATATATATATAATAGTTCTTATAAGTTGTAATTTGGATTTGATAAAAAACAAGTCAAGAGATAGTTTTTTTTTTTTTTTTTTTTTTTTTTTTTAATTGTTTAAGCAATTTTTCTGTATCCAAAGGAGTGCTTGGTTTAAACTTTTTAAACGGGCCAAATTGGTTTCTACCCACTTTGACCAGTGAAGTCAAACTCCTCATTGATGCCTTGAGTTAGTTTTATAAGTTGGAAAGAGGTTGAATTAGTTCCAAAAAGTTTAGTCATCAAGTAAAATTTGTTTTTTTTTATCTCTCTGAATCTGCACAGAACAGCAGCCCTCGCTGCTGTTCAAGGGCTTGTTTGTAGCTTATTTTTCATCTAAAATTTTTTCCAAATTGCCTTTTCTTGCATCTCACATACCCAACTCAATATAGCATTAGTTTATTTGTACTTAGAATATTTTAGTTTAGCTTAAATAGCGCTAGAAATCTGTCATTTGCCCATTTTTGTTACTTGGTTCAGCAGCATAATGGTCCAATGGGCTCCATTCTCAGATTTTTCATTTGTTTATTACTTGGTATTATAAGCTAAAATTTGGTATGCTTAATCTAGGCTAGGTTGAGGATTGATAAGTGAATTTTGTTAAATTTTGTGACTGCTTTTTAACAGCTTATTTTGCCCTCAAAGTAGCCCCCTTGGACTGTCCTGCTGTCCCATGTCCCTATTTCACAAGCCTTTTAAAACTTGTTAAAAGCTCCCCCATGGACAGCCATCGGGGGCAAATGATAGTTAGGGTGGTGGACTTCATGTGCCAATAAGCTCAGGGGCTTATATCTTCTCTAGCTTATTCAAACTAAGCTAAAAATCACCCCATTGAGCCTGCTTGGGGGCTGTTACAGCAACAGCAACATCAGCCTACTCTCTTTTGTTTGCCCAAATTTAGGTGACTTTAGTTTAAGTTTAGGAGTAGTTAGTTGTTGCAATCAGTGGTTAGATAGATAGTGTTCATATTTTACCGTTTTAGTTAGGACTTAGTGCCTCGTTGGTAGCTTAATTTGCCTCAAAAGTACCCCCTAGTCCCATTAGAATCTGATCTCAGAACCATTCGGTCCCCATGTTCAGTTGTGCAGCAGATTTGCTTCCCATTTTGTAGCTTATCTAGCTTATTCCAATTGCTTATTTAGGTCCCTTTATTGTTTTTAGATCCCTAGCTTAGTTCTTGTTAAGTTTTAGCTATTGAAAGTTTTCTTTTTAGCTTAAATGTTTTTTTTTTATCTAACAATAGTCCCAAATCTGTCTCACTAAGCCACTTTGCACCTTTCTAAAAGCTTGTTAAAAGCTTCGGTTTGGCTGAGATGTGTGTTTTTTTTTAGTTCTTAAGTGTATGAATGTTACATAGGATTAGCTTATTTAGGATTTCGTAGGTTGTAGGCAGCTTATTTTTTTAGCCATAAGTCTCCCTTAAATGCTTTTAGCTAGTTAGATTAGATCCTCATTAGGCTTAGCTTAATTGAAGTTTTTTTTTAAGCTTGTTTTTCCCTTAGTAACTACCTCATCCAAACAGTCCCTTTTGCCAAGTTCCATATCTGTTGCTCAATAAGCTGTACACAGCCTAATTTAAGATTTTGAAGAAGTTTTGCTTTTGTAAAAGAACTTTATTTTGAGCCTACATTTCAGTTTTTAAAAGAAGAGTTAAAAATAAAACAATGGCAAAATGTGACAGAACTGAGGATCGAACTTGGGTTTGTCACGACAAGCACCAAAGCCCACAACACAACTGATTTGCCAACTGTGCTACATAGTGTGTTGGTGCTAATGTAGTTACCTTAATTCTTTTAGATACGTTTTGCAATATAAGCTTATAAGCATTGTTTTGCTTATTCAGCTTATTTCCAATCCGATTTTTTCATATTTCGTATTTTTCTTAGGATTAGCTTAATCTAAAGTAATTTTCTGCAAAGTTTGGTAATTTTTCATTTAATTTTGTTATTTTTAAATAATTAATCTCCTTTTTTTAGTTTATAATTCATGAAAATAAAATAAAACTCAAAAAAAATATTCCGCTTTTTCCTAAAATTATTTTTAGTCAATTAGGACGTAGGAAAATTGTTTTTACATTCATAGGACTTTTATTTCATAGATTTTACGCTTTTACTTGCGCACTCGCGTAATTTTTATACTTAACGTACGTTTTCATTTTAAGTCATGTTTTTAGGTAATTTAGGTTTACGTTTTAATTAAAATAGTTTATTTAGGTTATTTTATTTTATAAAATCTAGAAACATCATTTTTGCAAATAGTGATAGCGTTTATTTAATATTTTTTATCTTTTTAATTTTCTTTAATTTGCATTTAAGCCCCTTTAGTTTATGAGCTTTTCCTTAGTTATAATCATATTCCAATCCCTTTTTCCATTCAAATCTCTCGATCACTATACGTTTGGTGATTCATCGCACAGCTCGCTGGGACATAACCACCCGGGGAAACCCTATACTCCTCAGATCTTCATTGCATTCGTGCTTAAGCAGTTTTAAGCTGATTACGGTCGGCCATTCACAAGTGGCCGGCTTGAGTGATTTAGCTTGACTGTTTGGCACGCATCACATGTTTTTCTTAAAAACGATGTGTTGCTCTCTTTCAAACACTTTTTGTTTCGACAAAAAGGGGGAGAAGAAAGTAAAAACTACAAATTCAAAATTTTACGAATTTTAGCTTTTCCTTAAAATAATTTTATGTTTTGTCATCAACAAAAGGGGGGAGATTGTTAATACAAATAAGCCGTAAAAACGTTTATTTATATTTTACGATCTTCTAATGTTTTGTCGATAACAAAAGTAAAATCATATTAACGAAACAAATAAAATACGTAAATGGTTTGAACTAATAGTTTTATAACACACTTACGTTTTCACATAAAACACTATAACAAGATTAAGTGATTTTATATTTTAGATACACATGTACAACAACTAGTGTTTACATATTGGCTTAACAAGTTTAAGTAACTCTATGAGTTAGATACATATGTACAACAACTAGTGTTTACATATTGGGTTAATACATACTTATATTAAGTACACTAAAATGGGTAAAAACAAGTATATACTAAAATGGGTAAAAGCAAGTATATACTAAATAGATAAAAACTAGCAAATGGTTTTTGACCCATAACCCATGGTTTTATATATACCACTTACACAAGTTCAATGTATCCTTAAGGTACATTGTATCTAGATTGAAAATCATGGATCAACCCATAACCCATGACCCATGACCCATAACCCAAAATACCCATGGGCAAAGAGGAGCGGACCACGGATCCCTAGCTTTGTGCTAGCCGGATCCCAAGTGGAAGGGATCCGTGGGATCCGGGGAAACAGTAGGTTTTTCCTCTATAAATAGTGAGCCATTTCTTCATTATATCTCACCCCTCTCTAACATACTTTCTCCCCTGAGTTAAATCTCACTAACCATAGATCCAAGAGATCTATGTTTGTAGATTTGTTTTTGTGTGATCTTTTAGGTTCCTCTTAAAGGGAAGATCACCACCTTTGAAGTCGAGCAAGCTCAAGTCCATGAGTTGCCAAGCTTCCTCATCATCAAGGCTATTGAAGTCCTCTTGTTGATGATCCCTTTCTTTCTTCAAAGAAGCGTAGTGTTAAAGACATTAGTGAAAGATGTCTCAAGTATCAAGACGAAGATATTAGTGAAGGGTATCTATCGTCTATAGGATAAGCACTTGTGGTAGGTGCTTAGAAGTCAAGACAAGAAGCATTAGTGAAAGGTGCTTAGAAGTGAAGACACAAGACATTAGTGAAAGGTGTCTTGTAGATCTAATCAAAGACATTAGTGAAAGGTGTCTTGTAGATCTAATCAAAGGCATTAGTGAAAGATGCCTTAGATGTACATTCGATATGGTGTGTTTCGATGTACTAGATAGACTAGCATTAGATCCAAGGATATTGATGTCCTTGATGATGTTGTAAAGGAGTAGATCTCCTTTGGGATTAGTCGTTGGTGTAGTGTGGTAGTAGTTCCTCCATTGCAATGGAACTAGGTACTTAGCCTAGTACCTAATAAAGGGTAGGCGACGTTGTGAAGGTGTAGTTCACTTAAGGTGTGAAAGAACTCGGTGGTTAGCCTAGCACCGTATAAAGGGTAGGCGACGTTGTGTTAGGTGTGGTTCGCCTTGGTGTGAAAGAACTCGGTATTTAGCTTTGTACCGGAAAAAGATTAAGCGACGTTGTGAAGGCTTCTCCGCCATAAGGAGATTGGTGTAGTGATTACAAACTCTCGAGTAGGTGACTCGGGGAGTGGAGTAGGGCAAGGAAGGTGTCCTTGTAGCCAAACCACTATAAATACTCGCGTTGTGGTTTTGTGCTTCTTACTCTTATCTTTTCATTACATATCTTTATATGCTTGTTTATCAACATCCAACACACACAACCAAATAGATTGACATAAGTCGATCTAAATAGTTTAAAAGGAAGTTTTAATTGGTAAAACTATTCAACCCCCCCTTCTAGTTTTCCACACAAAGGATGTTCATAAACATAAGATCCTATCTATATACTCTTAGACCGCTCCAGTGATGAAGTTCCCACGCGGCTGGCAGCCTCTCCACTCTCGCTTAGCCTCTTCAATAAGTTCGAGTCTTGGCGAGACACAGTAGCAACACTCACTGGCATCCCGTCAGACCTTGGAAGATGAGCTGCACCAACCCCGCACAAAATTGCTTTACCTTTAATACCCTCCTTTTTAGCAACTCTCGTGGCACGCGCTTCCAACACTTCCTTCAATGACATTTCTTTCTCTAAAGCAAAAGGATTTAGAATGTCCCTGGGGCGAGCAAAAACAGGCACTTGAAGCTGCGAGACATCGGGCTTCAGAAAATAGTCTGGCTGTGCTTCTGCATTATCAATACGATGGCGCGCTAAGGTCAACCCTTCCATAATAACAGTTATGGGATAATCTTGGTCGCGCTCCATTTCAGCAATCATTGGAAGCTCCAAAGACTTCATCTTCTCCATGGCAGACACTAGCTCATCATAAGACCGCGCATTATAGCCGGGTACCTGCTCAGCAGGTACCTTCAACAGATCTGCCTCATGAAGCTTCTCCACAGCTTCTGCTTTACCGCGCTCCAGAGCGCACTGGACTACCCCCTCCCCCTCCCGAAGGCATTAACCACTTCTGGCGACTCTAGGGTAGTAAGGGCAGCGAGACGAAGACCATGGGCTATAAGCCACCTGCGCTCAGGTATAGTCGACAAGAGTTGGGAGTACAACTCCTCGTCGTACTCAATAGTGAGTTTGCGCAATTTGGCCTCTTGAAACTCCAATGCACTGCCCACAGTAGAACCGAAATCTCCTAACTGCTTGAGCAACTCATCCTTACCCAGTTCCAGATATTTAAGGGCCCAGTTACACGACGCCTTGTACTTTACTGCTTCAGCACGCTCCTGGTTTATTTGGGATAGTAATGCCATTTTCTCCCCTGCAAGCTTCTCCGAATATGCATTGGCCGCTTCTATCTCAGTCTGGGCACTAGCTAAACGAGCCTCCAATCCGGCAATACGCTGGTCTTTTTATACGCTTTGGCTACTCTCTCCTGAGTATTTAGCCCTTAGTTGCGCAACCAACTTCGCTTGATGTGCCGTAGACAGCTCCAAATCTTCAACCAGCTTATCCATTGGCACATCCCCCGAGACCAACGGCTCAGTACTTTGGCTCTTCGGCCCCGAGGATTCAGCACACACTGGACTATCCTGGGGGGGCGACTCAGCAGCCTGTTCAGACCTGCATACACGGACATAGAATTATCAGTTTCCCATATAAACAGTTGGCGCGTAAAAAAAAAAAAAAAAAAAAAAACGACATTACTTACTGTGAGCCAGAGGCATTCGCAGAGGGGTGCGATGACGCAACATCACTGGCGGATGATTCCACAGTGAGGATCACATGGCGTTTTTTCCTCGAGGAACTCGCGACATCCTCTCCGAGTGATCTTTTGCGTTTTAGCCCGGATTCTTGCTCCTCCTCTTCTTCTTCCATAGGCTGCACCACTGCTACGGGCGGTGGCTGCACTACTGGGGATGGCACTCTTGGGTTTGGCACGCTTTGCAGCGGCGTCGCTTCCACTGCGACCGAGGAGCTGGTCCCTATTTCCCCTACATTCATCTCCAGGGTACGCCCGGCAGTAGCCTCCAGTATGGGCTTTTCTCCCTCCTTCAGTGGTCGCGTCCCTACCTTAACCTGAATCGGCTTCGCTAGTTGCACAACGGTGAACAGATCCATCTCTGCGCAACAGAATACAACAAATACATAGGTTACATAATGCGCATAAAGGAAAAGAACGCTCTTACATTAATTAAGAAAGGGGATGCGAAGGAACGAGCACCCACCCTGGCCATCAGCGCCTAAGAGGATTGGGATCTCATCTGGCATACCAAAGTAATTACGGCTAATGCCCATATGCACCAGAAATTCCTCAGGATATGAACTAATGGGGATGCGGTTGGCGTTTATCAGTTTCGCATCCTCCACGACATATGACCCAGGCAGGGGGTGCTCATCCTTCGGCAATGTCCCCTGGGTATAAAATTCAAAACGCGGTGGGAAGCAAACGTCGTCTACCCAGAAAAAAGTCTCCCTCCAGTTCCTGAGTGCGTCCAGTTTTTCTGTATAACACTGGAGGCGCCCAACGCGTTTAGCAAATGAGACCCACCCGTGTGACCACGTTGTGTGGTAGAACGCACAGAATAGGTGGATAGTTGGATTAACCGCCAGTAATCGGCAATTAACCTCAAAGTTGGTGATCTTCGCTGCACCGATGCAGTGAAGCTGGGATAGGTGCAGATTGTAATAATTTAATACGTCATACAGAAATAGGGATATGGGCATACGTTGATTCGCGAACTCGAAAAAACATGTGTATACTCCTATTTTCCCTTCGGGGAAATCTGCAATAGATGCCCGCGCACCCGGAACAACCGGATGCACGTCAAGTGGTATAAAATAATCCGAGGTAAACTCTAGAAGTTCACCCTCAGTTATATCGGAGGAGAAATCAGATAACTGCTTGACCATGGTATTATTTTTCTTTTTAAAGGCGTACGCGTGGTTACCTTCGCAATAGGTGTTTTTCTGTTTTTCAAATGAAAGGTTTCTTAACAATGGCGGATTGAGTTTTTTCACTGTGAGAAACACAGTCAAATGAGGAAGCCGGTTATATAAGTGTCCTCATCCACGCGATGAGTGACACGTGGATCCCACTATCACCAACATGTGGTTCAGATCACTTGATGTGACGCTGCTGCAGTTACTTTCCCCCGATTTACGAGGCGTCCATTTTAAAATACTATGTCTAGATACAATGTATAGGCGGGTATCCTTTTTTGGCTTCCTTGCTACGCTTTGTAGTTTTTATTGTCTGCCGTTATTAGTCTAGCATCCGCAGTCCTTCACTGCGCATACTAGACTGGGGGACATGATGACGTATAGTCTATATTCGGGTCACGAACCCGACCAAAGCCCAATACTAATAAGCCCAGCACGAACTGGGCTACGCTGATAAGGGTTTAGGCCCACGAAGACCCAAACGCAATGTTATTTACGTAACACGATAGCGGATATCTCCTAATTATGGAGATAATCATTCCCCAACCGACTTAGGCGGGATACGCCGAAGGTTGAGGAACACGGAACCAACAAGGATTCCGTGTGTATATAAAGGGAATCTCATCCCTCGTTAAAGGTACGATTTACAAAACCCTAACTCTCCTTTAACCCTAAACCGATTACTTACTCTCACGCCGGAGGATAATCGTGGGAGACAATCCCACGATAAGCCTAACTGTGTTTTCTGTCTTCTTAGTGCGCAGGTCTCAAACAACAATCATCAATTGATACGAGAGCCGGAGCCCAAACAAGAAACGCCCAACTTTTGTATCAACAAACAGATTTTATAGGGCCAAGGACTCCGACGGTTGTCAATTCAAGCAACCATGTAATTCAAGTAATGAGCGGGCAATTGTGTGCCATATCTTTAATACGTGTAACAAAAAATATTTTTGCTTAAAACTTAAAAATTTAAAAACAAGTAATGTTTAATTTTCTAAATACCCTTTAAATCTTAAATTCTCACATAAAATTTCAAACAGAGTTGAGTTAATTTTTTTTTTTTTTTTTTTTTTTTTTTTTTTTTTTAGAAAGGCAACATATATAAAAGAGACCAAAGACCAAATACAAAATGAATGGCATCCCCTCTCCTCAACAAGACCATTGAAGAGAAGGGGACCCTAGGAAAAAAACACCACATACGGTGCGAACATTGAACTATTAAAAGAGAACCAAACACTAACAAAAACTAAACATAGCAAAAGGAACCTAACACACTCTCACCCATGACCCACCTTCTAAATGACAAAAAGATACCAGGTGGAAAAATAAAGTGGGCAAAAGCCACACTGACCCACTTATGAATGCAAGTAGAAGATAGAATTCTAACTTACATATATAACATATGCACTGCAGCCCCTACAATGACAAACAGACACTACAATAACATACCAAACACAGATGATGCAAAGCATGTATTGCAGCCCCACTGATCACAGAAAAACCTGAAGCACAACTAACTGACCTCACTGAAAAATTGCAGCAGAAACTGAAATGACTGACCCCGCTGATAATTTGTAGACTATCGAATTTGACTAGATAAATTCTAGACCTTACTGTAACCGAATCTTGAGTGGTTCCCGTAACCATTGTTGCCAATCTAACTCCTTAAGATGTTTTGATCTTCTCACTATCCATTCAAAGGATTTAAGTTGGATATCTTGAACAATCTTATTAGTACTTGAGACTTTTTTACCGAACACACGAGCATTTCTTTCCTTCCAAATGAAATATCCGGAAGTCCAAATAACCGCTTGCCAAACATGAGATAGAACGTTGGGAACATTAACACCACCATTGGATGAAAAGAATTCATCAATAGTAAAAGCATCAACGCTCCCCACCTTCCACCAAATGAATATATTTTCCCACACACTCATTGCTAGATCACAATTGACCAAGCAATGAGCACAAGTTTCCACCATATTATTACAACATGGACAAAGAACCGAGTCTAAGTCAATGCCTCTTCTATCTAGCTCCACACGAACCGGAAGTCTTCCTTTTATAGCCCTCCACACGAAAATGTTAACTTTCTTAGGAACCAATTTATTCCAAAGCGTCTCATGGTCTCCACTTCCCACATGTAACTTCTCCTCCAACAATCTTGCTAGCTCTTTAACCTTGAACTCGCCGTCTTCCACAAGCAACCACCTCCATTTATCCCTACAATTAGAATGAACAACAATATTTTGCACAACACCTAAAAGCTCCTCTAAATCCCTACTTACTCTCCCCCTAATACAATACTCCGTAGTTAGTCTTAACAATGTTCCACTCCAAATTTCATAAAAACATGACAACTTTTTTGGAACAAAGTTTCTAGAAAAATATGAGACTTTTCTGTATTTAATCTCAACTCTAATATTTTTTAAAAATTCATCTACAAAGTTTATTATATAAGACACAATATTACAACTTCTTTCTATTGTAGTGTTTGTTTATAGCTGATGAAAATGAATAGCCACATCATTGCAATCATACCTGCTTGAAGCTATGAAATTCGGCAGCTATGCACAGATAATTCATAAAACATGTTTGAAAATCAGGAATTGCATGTCAACGGAATATAATTCTTAGTCATCCAATTTAATATGGGTGTTGAACAACTTACATTTGAATTTATTAGAGCTTTAACTTATATAACCAACACAACTTATTATAGTAGTACATTTTCAAATTGGCAGTTAACCAATAAAGTCGTTTACAAAAGTCATTCTTAAACCACATATGGTGCCCAACTGAAAGTTCTGAATAACCAAACAAAGTATCATGAAATCGTAACATTCAGTACTATTCAAGTTTTATTATCCCATGGCAAACGTCTTATTTACACTGTGATGACCGTGTCACAAATATGTCTGATTACAAATATTAAACATATACTCATATAGGTCTTTTATCGCATAAATATACAATAAGACCGAGACTAATTTACTAGCCACACACCTTATAGTTTCTTAGACGAACAGATGCTTAAATTTCGTGGAAATAAATCTTTGGTAGAAACTTTACATAGCAATTTTTAGACCGTTGCTTTTACCTTTTGAATACCTTTTAGGAATATTTGAGTCCATCCGGGGGCTTCTACGTACGCTGTTAGATTTGTTCGTTTTATCCAAATAATGTCTGGTTTGTGTTCGAGTGTTGATCGATATATTCCAATAGCTAACATGATAATAAGTAATATGTCATATCGAAGACGATGGTACATGTATATCAAAACTTTACGCTTATTATAGCAATTCTTTAGAGATTGACAAGAACATATGCTACAACTACACGACACCGGCATGATTTTGCTTATGATTTTTTTTTTTTTTTTTTTGGAAAGGGTGTGATTTTGCTTTTGCTTATTTGATATGGAAATGTTTGGTATCACGTCATTTGCACACAAAACAGCCTATACTACTGCAGGTGAGAATACATTCTGCCATTTCCGGATAACAAAGTTATAACTTTTTATGCATATGGTCGAAAAATTGTTCGGCTTTAGCTAGTTGATGAAATTGTTGGATCATATATGTAAAGAACCAACACAAGACTATATACAAAATTAGAAGTTGGAAAGATGATCATGTGAGAACCACCATGCACAACGAATTTGCAATTTTTAAAAGTTAGCAAACTATAGCAATCCAAAAAAATAAAAAATAAAATAATAAAATAAAATACTCATGATCAAAAACAAAGAACAAAAAACACGCAAGGAACAAAAAACACAACAAATGTTTATTTCATGGTCTGGCTTGTTAGCATACTCTATAGCTTATTATCCAATAGTACTTTCGTTAAGTATAGAAGTATGATGAGTACCATACTCTTCAACCTTCATACATAAATATGTAAAAAGAAAATAAGCTAATAGTGTATATGTGGTTAAAAACTGAAAGAGAAGGACGTGAGTTAGTGTATACTTTCGAAACCACAATAGTTAGATAAATATATTTTTCAAACACATGCGTGGTCAAAACCACAAAAGATAGTTTATAAAGTGTTTCAAGGGTCAAGGGATAATAATTAACAATATATACCAACAGGTTTGGGTTATATTATGAAAAGTTTTTTAAAATGAAAAGAATGAGAAGGCATATGAAGGTGACATGTATCACCTTTGTCACATCACCATACCCCCACTTACCCCCGCCAAAAAAAAAATTGTTGGGGGCAAAAAAAATTTCCCCGCAAATTTTTTTTACTACATCACATTTATACAGTTACTGCATCATAATCATGATTTTAGTGCATTAAGGTTATAAATTACTGCATCACAATCATGATTTTAGTGCATTAAGGTTATAACCTTGATTTTAGTGCATCATAGTTGATGCACTTAACTATTAACTATGATGTTGTAACTTATAATAAAGATGCACAAAAACTTATTAGTGCATTAAGGTTATAAGTTACTGCGTCACAATTATGATTTTAGTGCATTAAGATTATAAATTACTACATCACAGTTATAAAGTTACTGCATCACAATCATGATTTTAGTGCATTAAGGTTACAACATTGATTTTAGTGCATCATAGTTGATGCACTTAACTATTAACTATGATGCAGTAACTTATAATAAAGATGCACCAAAATTTATTAGTGCATTAAGGTTATAAGTTACTGCATTACGGTTATAAAGTTACTGCATCATAATCATGATTTAGATTATAAGTTACTGCATCAACTTATCGCTTCATTTTATAAAACAAATTTGTGAAATCATGTGTGATTCTATTTTTTTGGTTATGTTATAAAAAATGTAAATCACGTGTGATTTACTCTTTGTTGTTATAAACTGAAACACATGTGATTCTGTTTTGATATAAAAAATGAGTAAATCACACGTGATTCTGTTTTTTGTTGTGATTCGTGTGTAAATCACATGTGATTTACTTAAAAAAATAATTTGACATAAAATCACATAAGATTTATGCAAATCACATATGATTTAAAGTAAAATCACATGTGATTTGCGATAAAAAGAAACTAAACTATTAGTCTCAAAACTGCACCACGATAAAATAACAAAAGTAAAAATATGACCATTATACTTGTTACACATCAAACCAATAAATTCATAAGTCTTCTCCACTTGGCTGGGACCATTCGTATTCATATGACAACATAAGCCCAATAAGTCCAATCTCTTCATTTCATGCATTTCCTTCTTAAGCCAATACTAATCTTCATGTTGTAGTCTAAATTCACTCGTTTGAAATCTAAATAAATCAAAACACCACCATTATACTCCTTAGAGAACATGATCTTATTTCCATTATACCGGGTTTGTTCTTGTCGCCGCCAAATCTGTTGTCGTCGGATCGGTTAGTGGTAGTGGTTGATTTAAAGGAAGTGAAATGAAAGGAATTGGTTAACAACTATTTTTATATTAAAATGAGGATTAACCTAGACTTTTAGATTTAAAATAGATGAATGGTTAAAGTCTTTTGATTTGATCTTTAGATAATTATTGTTTTACATTGAACTTTTCTCATAAGTTAATAGGTGTTGATAGATTTTTAATTTTTTATTGCATGCTTTTGTTCTTTGATTTATGCATTTCACTTTGTTTACAAACGTATAATAGCAACATACTTGTATCCTAAATCTCATCGTAGCAAACTATCACTACAAGAAAATAGTAACATACTCACACTTAGAGCACTCCCATCCATAACACCATAACATCAATAACACCGTCTACGTCAGCGCCACATCAGCTTTAACATTTAACATTAACATCCCCAAAAAACACTCACAACCATAACATCCCAATAACACCAATAATATTTCATATTTTCAATTTCAACCCCTAAACTAAAACAAACACTTCATTTATTAAACTAAAACAAACATTTCATTAAAACTAAAAACATATTACAATACAAGATTAAAAAAAAAATACAACGAAAAAAAAAACACACTTCAAATAAAACGTTACAACAAATAAAAGGAAATGCGATCTACTGACGAGGTTTCAAGTTATATTTTGCGATGATTCGATCTTTTTCGTCATTGATCCACTGCACGACCATTGGATCTTGCCCATCAGTAGACGTCATCAAAAACTTGATCTCTTCCAACCTTGTTAATGTGAGATATCTTTCCTGCTGGGCCCGATACGCCGCTTCGGAGACTTCTCGTTTCATACGAAACTCGTTTGCCATAGTTTCTATGAAATAAGCTGACGAGCTCGTTCCTCCAGTGCTTGTTCCCCCAGTACTTGTTGTAGTCTCGGATCTTGCTTTCTTGGTAGCACGTTTCTTTCCCATGGGGCGTGGTCGTTCATCATTACCAAACAAAGCCTCGTTTGTTTGGCTTGGGACTTCGCCGGTTAAATCAACCGGTTCCGGCGTCTCCCATTTCTTATAATGACGCAAAACATCCCAAGCGTCATCGAGACCAAACAGTGCTCCTCTGTTTTCCTCACGATACCATTGCTTTGCCCGTTTCATCACATTCACCTCACTTTCACCGCTTCGTTGATCCCGTTGCGCACGTACGTAACAAGAGTTGAACTTTGTGCATATCCTGTTCAACGTTGTCCATTTGCTTGACATCATGTCCTTGGTGCGCCATTGAAAGTTGAGTCTATTGAACTCATTTCTGACCCGATACCAAAACGTATCTCTAGGTTGGCACTTTCCAACTTTTGGATCCTCCGAAACAGCTATGTAACACCTTGCAAGTAATGCTTCCTTTGCTGAATTCCAACGCGCATTAACGACAACCTCCTCTTCATCAGAATCAATTGGTTCGGGCTCGGGGTCTTTGGATTTCTTTGATTTTCGCTTAATACGACCTTTTCCTTTTTTTGGTGGAGATGTGGGTGTCTCAGCAACATCTTGTGTTTCAGTTTGTGATTGTTGTGACTGTTGTGTGAATTGTTTGTTTTGAAAGTTGGAGTTTAAGGTGTTTTGTTGGTTTTGTTGTTGCCAAAACAGTAATTGTTGATGTTGTTGCCACATTTCTTGGCTCGAAGCGCCTAGTGGGTTGGGGTTTGAAGATGAACCCGCATTCGAGTTAGATGATGAACCCGGGTTTGAGGGATTCCACCCACCAGCGAGAAGATTGTAGAAAGTATCGTCGTTGCCTCCCGACATTGTTTTTTTTGCAGTTAGGGGAAGTTGAAAGATTGAGAGTGTTGAGAGGATTTAGTAGTTGAAGTGTGGAAAAAAATTGTGTTTTAATTGTGTATTTATGGTGGTAAAAAAAGGTTTTTGATTTTTTTTTTTTTTATAAAAACTAGCCGTTAGGGGTGGTTTTTGAATTTTTTTTTAAAAGTTAACGGCTAGTAGCCGTTAGAGGGACTAAATATGAAAATTTTTTGAATTTTTTTTTTTTTTTTTTTTTTTTTTTTTTTTTTTTTTTTGTTTCAACGCATAACGCGCGTTAAGCTGGCAACGGCTAGGGACCAACGGCGTTAAACTTCTCCTCTTCCAACGGTATAACGCCAATAACGGCGTTAAAAAGCCTATAACGGGCATTATCAAGTTAACGATGGGAGTGCTCTAATTAGAGCATGTTGTCACATTTTAAAGTGTGAAGAATCAAAAAGTTCATACTAGTATGAGTGTAAACCAATTGGGTGTAACAAATTTTTTCACATTTTTATTTGTGAATCTTTATGAATATTTTTCACACTTTTATGTGTGAGGGTTTTAAAATAATTCTTCACACTTTTAAGTGTGATGATTTTGATTTTGAAATAAATCTTCACACTTTAAAGTGTGAGATTGAAATTCTTCACACTTTTTAAGTGTGAAGATTTTGAAACAATTATTCACACTTTTAAATGTGAATATTATTTTAAAAAAAAGTTCACGGTTCATCAAGTGTGAAAAAACAATATGTAAAAATGACAAATTTGTTGTGGCGTATTGATGCAGGTTTTACTGACCAAGTCTTAATATTTATAGTGTCTCGCTATACCTATGGTCTACCCTAATACACAAACGGGCAGTGTACCCGGTCGTATGTAGTGTAGTAAATGGTAAAGCCGAGGTCGTCCCAAGAGCTATGTGTGTTGGATTATTACTAAGTGTAATTGTCACAGAATTATAATGGTTTCGATAGATATTTAATTAATTAAACTACTAATGCAGAAAATAAAATAAAAGCAAATAAAGGGTCGTCGGTTGGAACTTCGGGGATTTTTCACGATACCTAGGTCCGTAATTATTGTAGCTGTTGAAAGGGAATTATTTCCCATAGTTCACTTCTCCGATCCTTTTAACTTCTTCATTGGAGGAACATTCTTTAGAAGGACGAGCCCCATCTCGCTCCACTTGAATGGAATGCACATTTTCCTTAAGCTTCTTCATTTCTCTTCCAAGGCTTTCTAATTTGTTGTTTATTGCTGCAAGGCCTTCAATATCATTATTTTTACTTCGGTTGCATCCTCCATTGTGCCACTTGTGAGAGTGGTCTGCCATTTTTTGAATAGTTTCCAAAGCCATGGTGGGTGTCATACTAGGAATTGGCCCTTGAGAATCAATCATTTGTCTTGAAGAGATGTTCAGTCCTTTGTAAAAGACGTTCACTTTTTGTTGGCTGTTGAGATCGTGAGTAGGGCACTTGTATAACAATTCGTTGTATCTTTCCCAAGCTTGGTATAATGTTTCATCACCCTCTTGCTTGAAATTATGAATTTCTTTCATTTGCTTAGCCGTCTTTGATGGAGGACAATATCTCTGAATGAAATATTTTTTTAAGATAGGCCAAGTGTTGACAGTCCCTGCAGGTAATCGATCGATCCATCTTTTTGCAGCTCCCGTAAGAGAAATAGGGAATACTCGTAGCATTATAGCATCGTGTGAGACTCTGGGGATTTTGAATAGGCTGACAATGTATTCGACGTTGTCTACATGTTCATGGGCATCATCGGTGATGCTTCCAGAGAAGGGGATTGCACGCAATTCCCTCATGAATTGAGGTTTGATTTCGAATTGAGCATCTTCTGCAATGGCTGGCCTAACAATCCCTGGCCCTTGTTCTTCTCTTGTCAATGCCAAATACTCCTCAAGAGTGAGGTTATTGATGTTAATAGCTTCCATGGTACCTGAAAACTTGAAATATGATCGTGAGAAAAATTTAAAAACGAAATGAAAGACTCAATATTAATCCTAATATAGCTCCCCGGCAGCGGCGCCAAAAACTTGATGCATGTTTTACTGACCAGGTCTTAATATTTATAGTGTCTCGCTATACCTATGGTCTACCCTGATGCACTAACGGGCAGTTTACCCGATCGTGTGTAGTGTAGTAAATGGTAAAGCCGAGGTCGTCCCAAGAGCTATGTGTGTTGGATTATTACTTAGTCTAATTGTCACAGAATTAATGGTTTCGATAGGTATTTAATTAATTAAACTACTAATGCAGAAAATAAAATAAAAGCAAATAAATGTGTGAATGGAAATCAATAGAGGAATAGTGGTGCTAACCTAGTTAATCCTCCTAGCTAGTTATGTCTACGTCTACCTACTTCCAATTACTTCAGGTGGGGTCAAATTCGAGAGGACAACATTTGGTCAATTCGCCCTAACCTATCAGCAAAGATGCCACCACAGGAGAAATCAGGCGCACCGTCATAAGTCCTGTTGTTCCTGGTCCCTTAAGCCGAGTCATTAAGTACCGCTACATGCTAGATTCTAAATAGTGAGTGCCCGGCCGTTAGGAATTTAGACACTACACCCCCCAATTCTTAAGTTCATCCAAACGATAGGTGATCAGTTGGTCAAATCGCACAAGTAGAAAGGGTCGTCAGTTGGTCATATCTTACCCTTCCCGTCTCAGTCCGCTCACCTAGGGTCAGTTGGTTATATCTCCTAGGCAATTGGCCTCTATCGCCATTCAAAACTACCGAACCGAGGGTGACTACCAAAGAACTATGCATGCATACACTTAGAAATAATTGTACGGAAGTAAAGGTAAACGCAAACAAAACAATTAAGGAATCATAACTAGGCTAGCACCAAAGGGTGCTTAGCCGCTCATATTAATCATGCAAATCAATTCAATATTCAAATGTACGAAATACATGAATTGAAAGTAAAAGAAATAATAAACGCTAAAGCTTATCGTAACGGTGTGACTTCTCCCTTGGAAACATCTTCGTATGCTTCCTTAGACCTCCCTTGAGATTTTTCCCACGTTCTAAGAGTGTTGTGTGTGGAATGGGATGATTTGAAATGCTGGAATTCGTGGGATATTTATAGGCCAGGTCTGGGTTACGGCGTAACCAATAGAGGAGTTACGCCGTAACCTTATATTTCTCCGTAAATGCACTAGATCTGCTAGTTACGGCGTAACCTTATAAGTGGTTACGCCGTAGTCTTCAATAAACTCGGTTACGTCGTAAGTGATGCAGTAGTTACGCCGTAAGTATCAGCGGTGTGGAACCTCTTTTGACCTAATAGAGTTACCTCGTAACCTTTGGGAATAGTTACGCCGTAACCTCTTGATAAGTTGGACTTCTGGGTCACGCAATAGTTACGGCGTAATGTGAGAGACGAGTTACACCGTAACTTCTTCAAAATAAGCATACTGTGATAAATCTTTAGTAATGTTTCCATTTCCGCGTCTCTTTAGCTCCAATGCTCGTAATTTACCTGAAAGTGGAAAACAATGAAAAACAAGCGTAAATCCATATAAATGATATAAATAACGAGCATTACTGGGGGAAATTGACACTTAATATTCAGGACTATTTGATGTTATCAAATATCCCCTCACTTGAAGTCTACTTGCCCTCAAGTAGACCTTATTAGATAGATTCCTAAAAAGATATCTCCCAAAACCTGGAAAATATGAGTTTACAAATCCCTTATGCTAGAATAAAACAAAGCCGAACACCTCACGAAAGGGGAACAAACACTCAAATCTCTCAACTATTCTAAGTGTCAATTTCGGGGTGATCACTCAATCGCACAGTCATAGCATGTATTCTATCATAAGCTTGGCGGTTACACAAATCTCCACCACTAGAGTTAAGGGTTAAACAATTCTCGAAGGCAATATGGGTAGACACGACAAAGGTTAAGGGGTGACTCGTCATTACTAACATGTCACGGCGAAGTGGACAAAATCAATGATACATGACCAAATCCATGGCCAAGACACCAAACATTGTTCGATGCATCACCTAGACACGCTTCATGACTAAAGGGTAGGAAAAGACATGGGATATATAATTGGTGTAAAATGAAAAACAAACAGGTAGTCTATATCTATAACTAAGTCATCACCACTTACCGTCCGCCCAAAGTTCAAGCTTAGAAGTCTAGAGACCGGATCATGAAATGCAAGGTATATGTGTCATTAGAGGACGTCGTGATGGGCACACTGCCTTTTCTTCTTCAGTTGGTATAATTCCAACTCCAATCTTCTAATGTGACCGAGGTGGCCTCCTCGATACTAAACAATAAAGCTCATACTATAGTGCTTAAAACATCGCACTTTACAATATCATAACTCAATCAACTATTTTTTTTCTCGAATCACACACACACATATATATATATATATATATATATATATATATATATATATATATATATATATATATATATATATATATATATATATATATATATATATATAGAAACAAGATCAAATAAGATCAAACTTAAAGTTGTTAAAATGAGATCGAACTAAAATTTGACAAGAGATACTCTCCTTACAATAAAAATAATTTTTTTATTTACTACAACTAAAATTGTTAAATTTTTGATAGATTTCTTTTTAAAATTCACGAAACCTAGGTGATACACTTTGACTAGAAGTTTAATGTGTATCAGGTTTTTGTATGTGTATCAGGTTTTGGAATATTTATTAGTGTAATGTGTATCAGGTGTATCATTAATCCAAACTCATGTATCATTTGGTTATTAGTTGCTAAAATGTTAATTTGTATTAAAATAATATTTTTTTTGTGTATGATTGCTAAAATTGTTATTTATAATTGTTTTAGTGGTTTTTTAGATTTGATCTTATTTTTACAACTTTAAGTTTGATCTCACATTAACCCTCCCCTATATATATATATATATATATATATATATATATATATATATATATATATATATATATATATATATATATATATATATATTTTTGAATCACATTTTTTTTTGAATCATAACTTAATAACATAACACCCCCCCACTTGAGATGAACAATGGGAATTCCGGGGGGGGGGGGGGGGGTCTTCAATGATCTTCATAATTGTTGTCGATGAAAGTTCCAAACCTTTCCACTCGAACCTTGAACTTAGGCAAATGGTGACTTCCCAATTACAAATAAAGACTACAGGGTAGGCTAAGGTGTAAGGGTGTAACGAAACAATATATTGGGTTGACAAAATGAAAGGAATGACTCAGAAGGGTGTATCTAGGGGTATCTTGCACTAAAGGGGGTGCAACAAAAGGGTTTCACATAGGGTCAAAAAGTCGACGTGACTAATCGATAAACTCACAAAGGTAGGCTGTTTGGGTGATAATCCTATAATACTGTCTTCTAAAACTGAAAAGTCCAAATACATCGAGCTAACTCAACATACCTCGTTTATGGTCTCTAAATGATGCAAAGGCCAAGTTCTAAAGTTTACAAGCTACCGGCACACTCATAATTTGGTGGGTTTGGGGTAAAAAATTGGAAACGGATAAGGCTAATCTCACCATGTAATATCAAGGGTTGTATGTGCTCGGCTAAGGTCTAATCTAGTTAGGTTTGGAAAAACATGTCAAAATTTTAAAAATTGCATAATTTTTCAAAATAAACTAGAAAAATGAGGGCGAAATAAAGTTCAAGAGATAATTCTACTCCCGTCCCCCCACTTGAATTGTACAAAGTCCCTTTTGTACTAGGCATTAAAATAAAGGTGAAGAAAAAGGTAGAATTAGAGCGAGAACTTCCCTGAAATTTGCTCCAAAAAGAAGAAGGCCCACGAGAAAGGATCGTGCCTTCGTTTAAGCGTCATGAACAAACTTCAATCCCTGAAATCACAATACCGACAAGCATAATTCTAAAAAGAAAAAATAAAATGAAAAACAAACCTAACTCACTTTCGTAGGAATCACGGTTGCATTTAGCGAATGCAACAAGCCTTTTAAACCACTTGGTGTCCCAAGTGGACGAGTGGAGTCTCGTGAGGGTTTACAGGGAACACACCCACAAAGTTCATTTAAAAACTAATACAAGGTTACTGTGTTTTAAAATGAAAGAATTAAAGCAGAGGAGAGTTACGTCGTAACTCCTATGAGAGAGTTACGCCGTAACTGGCAAAACCTGGTACGGGCAGTGAAGCGAATACTTACGGCGTAACCACTGAGACGGTATTACACTGTAATTGGTAATGCGTCCAGAATTCTACTGCTAAATTGTTGGTTACGGCGTAATCACCAAGATGAGTTACGCCGTAACTATGTTAAGATCAGCAACTGCAGCAGTAATTACTTCTTTGTCTCCTGCAAAAATGGTTAGAAAACACAAAACCCAACAGAAAGGAAATAAAAACAAAAGAAATGGATAATTCGGGTTGTCTCCCGAAAGAGCACTTTTCTTTATTAACTTGTCTTTAAGTTAGACTCAGAGCCGCGGGGCTCCTATGGGGTCTTTGGACTTGCCCCACTTCCATCATTCGTTGGTATTCATTCATCCAATTATCAAGCCCTTTTTTCCTAGTAGAATTATTGAGCCAAATTGTTCCCAACTTATGTAAAAGCCTTTTATCACATGATTCTCCATGGTCATCATCTTTAGCAATAATATTATCAGTAATGCTGATGTTTGATCTTGTTCCGCCAATGATGTCAGTGAGTTGGTTGCACCCATACTGCTTGATTAGTTCCTTAATAAATTTCGAGCTTCCAAGCTTTAGTTTGTACCAATCTTCCAGTGCTAATTCAACATCATGTTTCTCTCCCTTATGAGGGTAAATCCATTCATTAGCTTTTCTTTTACATTTTTTAGGACGAGTAAATGGTGGCCATGCTGATTCGCATTCTTTGGTTGACATCGAGTTGCAAAAATGTTTGTTTGGACTCAAAGTTTCCTCAATGCTTTGGACAACTTCATCCTGTTTCTGCTTACAATGATCAATACTTTCTTTACGATTATCAGTAATAGGTTTAGAGTGTAGAGAGGGGTTCAACGATTGAACATTATTAGAACTTTCAGTTTTTGGTTTTAAATGCTCATTCATACTAAAAGTTATTCGTTCATTTTCGGTCCCCAAGGAAAATTGTTTTTCAAAAACCATGATTTGAGCCCTACAAGTGGCCAGAAAAGGTCTTCCAACAATCAAGTTGTAAGCCTCCCGCTTTCCCATGTCAATAACAACAAAATCGGTGGGGAAATTCTTTTTTCCAATTTTTAAAAGCACATTGTTCACAATTCCCCTCGGTACAGCTTTAGAGGAGTCCGCCATTTCAATCATAATAGTTGTTTCTTTTAAATTGGTAAGTTTGATTTTTTCAAATAAAGTAGTTGAGATAAGGTTAACCCCAGCCCCTAAATCAGCTAATGCGGGAATCTTAACATTACCAATAGTGCAAGGGAGAAGAAAACTTTCTTGGTATTGCTGCTTTTCAGGAAGTTGGCTTGGTAGGAACTCGTCGTCTTCTGCTTTATCATCCTCTCTTAGGTAGTTAATTCCGGAGAGATCATTAGTGATAGAGGATGTGCAGTGCTCCTTTTTTGCTTTATCCTGCGCAAATATGGCCTTGCAGGAAGTGGCTTTAGCATTACTTGTTTCAAGGTTCTTTGCTAATTGCCCAATTTGTGTTTCGAGGTTCTTAATTGCAGCATCTTGGTTACGTAGGTTCATATAGGTGTCCTCCTTTACTTTGGCCATCCATTCCTTGAGTTTATCTTCTTTTTTGTCGATTCTTCAATGTGTCGGTGCATTATTTCTTCAAGGCTAGGTTTTGGAGGATTATTGTTGATTCTTGTGTAGAACCCCGGGGATTTTTCACGATACCTAGGTCCGTAATTATTGTAGCTGTTGAAAGGGAATTCTTTCCCATAGTTCACTTCTCCGATCCTTTTAACTTCTTCATTGGAGGAACATTCTTTAGAAGTGCACATTTTCCTTAAGCTTCTTCATTTCTCTTCCAAGGCTTTCTAATTTGTTGTTTATTGCTGCAAGGCCCTCAATATCATTATTTTTACTTCGGTTGCATCCTCCATTGTGCCACTTGTGAAAGTGGTCTGCCATTTTTTGAATAGTTTCCAAAGCCATGGTGGGTGTAATACTAGGAATTGGCCCTTGAGAATCAATCATTTGTCTTGAAGAGATGTTCAGTCCCTTGTAAAAGACGTTCACTTTTTGTTGGCTGTTGAGATCGTGAGTAGGGCACTTGTATAACAATTCGTTGTATCTTTCCCAAGCTTGGTATAATGTTTCATCACCCTCTTGCTTGAAATTATGAATTTCTTTCATTTGCTTAGCCATCTTTGATGGAGGACAATATCTCTGAATGAAATATTTTTTTAAGATAGGCCAAGTGTTGACAGTCCCTGCAGGTAATCGATCGACCCATCTTTTTGCAGCTCCCGTAAGAGAAATAGGGAATACTCGTAGCATTATAGCATCGTGTGAGACTCTGGGGATTTTGAATAGGCTGACAATGTATTCGACGTTGTCTACATGTTCATGGGCATCATCGGTGATGCTTCCAGAGAAGGGGTTTGCACACAATTCCCTCATGAATTGAGGTTTGATTTCGAATTGAGCATCTTCTGCAATGGCTGGCCTAACAATCCCTGGCCCTTGTTCTTCTCTTGTCAATGCCAAATACTCCTCAAGAGTGAGGTTATCGATGTTAATAGCTTCCATGGTACCTGAAAACTTGAAATATGATCGTGAGAAAAGTTTAAAAATGAAATGAAAGACTCAATATTAATCCTAATATAGCTCCCCGGCAGCGGCGCCAAAAACTTGATACAGGTTTTACTGACAAGGTCTTAATATTTATAGTGTCTTGCTATACCTATGGTCTACCCTAATGCACTAACGGGCAGTGTACCCGGTCGTGTGTAGTGTAGTAAATGGTAAAGCCGAGGTCGTCCCAAGAGCTATGTGTGTTGGATTATTACTAAGTCTAATTGTCACATAATTATAATGGTTTCGATAGGTATTTAATTAATTAAACTACTAATGCAGAAAATAAAATAAAAGCAAATAAATGTGTGAAGGGAAATCAATAGAGGAATAGTGGTGCTAACCTAGTTAATCCTCCTAGCTAGTTATGTCTACGTCTACCTACTTCCAATTACTTCGGGTGGGGTCAAATTCGAGAGGATAGCATTTGGTCAATTCGCCCTAACCTATCAGCAAAGATGCCACCACAGGAGAAATCAGGCGCACCGTCATAAGTCCTGTTGTTCCTGGTCCCCTAAGTCGAGTCATTAAGTACCGGTACATGCTAGATTCTAAATAGTGAGTGCCCGACCGTTAGGAATTTAGACACTACACCCCCCAATTCTTAAGTTCATCCAAACGATAGGTGATCAGTTGGTCAAATCGCACAAGTAGAAAGGGTCGTCAGTTGGTCATATCTTACCCTTCCCGTCTCAGTCCGCTCACCTAGGGTCAGTTGGTCATATCTCCTAGGCAATTGGCCTCTATCGCCATTCAAAACTACCGAACGGAAGGTGACTTCCAAAGAACTATGCATGCATACACTTAGAAATAATTGTACGGAAGTAAAGGTAAACGCAAACAAAACAATTAAGGAATCATAACTAGGCTAGCACCAAAGGGTGCTTAGCCGCTCATATTAATCATGCAAATCAAATCAATATTCAAAGGTACGAAATACATGAATTGAAAGTAAAAGAAATAATAAACGCTAAAGCTTATCGTAATGGTGTGACTTCTCCCTTGGAAACAGCTCTGTATGCTTCCCTAGACCTCCCTTGAGCTTTTTCGCATGTTCTAAGAGTGTTGTGTGTGGAATGGGATGATTTGAAATGTTGGAATTCGTGGGGTATTTATAGGCCAGGTCTGGGTTACGGCGTAACCAATAGAGGAGTTACGCCGTAACCTTCTATTTCTCCGTAAATGCACTAGATCTGCTAGTTACGGCGTAACCTTATAAGTGGTTACGCCGTAGTCTTCAATAAACTCGGTTACGTCGTAAGTGATGCAGTAGTTACGGCGTAAGTATCAGCGGCGTGGAACCTCTTTTGACCTAATGGAGTTACGTCGTAACCTTTGGGAATAGTTACGCCGTAACCTCTTGATAAGTTGGACTTCTGGGTCACGCAATAGTTACGGCGTAATGTGAGAGACGAGTTACGCCGTAACTTCTTCAAAATAAGCATAGTGTGATAAATATTTAGTAATGTTTCCATTTCCGCGTCTCGCTCGAATGCTCGTAATTTACCTGAAAGTGAAAAACAATGGAAAACAAGCGTAAATCCATATAAATGATATAAATAACGAGCATTACCGGAGAAAATTGACACTTAATATTCATGACTATTTGATGTTATCACGTATGTTTTATGTATACTAAAACTAACCATAATTTATTGCCATCTAAAGGAAAAAATTTTGGTCCACTTTGTCTTTAGTTTTAGCTTTTGTTCGTAAATTTTATAATCAATAAAATGGAGTCACAGATGTTCTATTAATCAAATGGTTTTAATTATGGGGTTGATACTCACACTATATTTTTTGATTCATGCACCATAATTTATGCATTACAGTATTGTACGGTGCAAACTGTAATGCATAAAATATGATACATGTATCAAAATATGTGATGTAAGTATCAATTCCCTTTACTTATATGTTGTTTGATACAACTTAAATTAAAACAAAGTATAGAGATCTTCGCATGGCCTAGCGGGGTAATGTGCTTATAGTAGGTTTACTACTATTCTATATGTGGTCATGTGGATTAACTGATTTAACTGCAATGGCCGTCAAGTTTCTTTACAAGATTTTGTACCTTATAGTACGTTACTATTGAACTAACCACGACATGGATCATTTAGAATTTTAGAGATACCGGAATAGAGCTTGCTTCGATCCCAAACCTCCAAAGGAGGACACTTTTGGAGACGAGATTAGAACTCTATCGCACTCTTGGATTAGTTGAAGTAAAAAAGTTGTATCAAATATGGCTTGATTGGATTGCTAAGCCCAAAAATGTTTGTCATCGATTGTAATCTTTTCAAGCATCTTGTAAGAAGAAAGCATTGACCAAACTTTCGTGTAAAATATTATCCGAAAACAGTATCATGTCAAAGCATAAACATCTCGAAATACATTATCTTGAACTACGTTCAGAAGAACAACTATTAATCAGTATTAAAACATTATATCAAATATACGATCATATCCTCGTATAGACGTACAATGCAAGAAAAACACATGATCATATGATAAATAATGCGTAGAACACACACATACCACAGCATATGATTTTACGTTTATTTCGATTTCATCAGGATTAAATATCATATTATCATGTCTCTTAATCGGACTCCGAGGTGTCTGACGACAAAACACAGGATGATCCAGAAATCTTGAAGCACAAATTAATATAGTGCCATGTCAAGATGTCGCGATTATTGAGCTAAACACAAGATACATGCCTTCCAACGTCCACTATGTTGTCGTGTGATCATTCTTGACCTTGCTTCGGTTACTTGATTGTTCTTCCTCTTATATAGAGAAAAATTTCTCCCGCCACAGGATCCTATTTCTTCACTTGAGTTCAACGCTACAATGGAAAAAAGAAACTTGTTTAAAACATAAGATAATAGAAGCATCAAAAGAACCGTGATTTTTACTGCCATGATCTACTAAGATTTTAACATATACACTATATATTTAGAATAAATACACGGAAAGGCTGTTTAATTACTCCCCACCTGAACAAGCGTCTGATGCATAAAGCATGAAATTTTTTATATCAGACCCAAGGATTGGAAGACGCCCACCACGAGCATACAACTTAAGGGATAAATCAATAACATTCGACATCTTATCATCCTCTTTTACTAGAAATCTTAGAGTCCCTGAACTCCCCACTACATTTACAGTGATCAAAAGATGGTTATTTTTCACATTGACATCAGCCTCATAGTTGTTCATCTTCTTTCGTGATAGAACCAATCTCATAGAATTGTTTCTCTTCGTGTTATTTTCGGTTTTCATTATAGTGGAATAAGGGTGGATTTTGATCCTAGAACTATAAAGAGTTTGAAATATGATATTCGAGTGATTCAAGTGTCCAAAAACAAGATTCAAATTAAGGTTGGAAGCTGTGTTTGTTTGGAGTGACTATGATAAAGGTTTTGTTTGAAACTTGGTTGGTGTCAAGAATTCCAAGGATAATATGTGAAGAACAAGGTAGTGGTGTGATGTACGGATATATATGTATAAAAGTTGTAGCTAGATCCACCTCACGATCACCCGCTAGTAAAATATATACTAAGTATAAAGTTGGCACTTTATATTTGTGACTTTTGATCAACTGCCGATAAAGTCTGTTCATGTCATATCATGGGATCCGTTAACCCGAACCAAATCGAATTGAACCTGCTAATTTTCATATAGATTTACAAGTAAGTGTTTTTTTTTGTATATCTTTTCCTGTCTTACAGCTGAGTAAGCATAAACATAAACGAACAACATTTGTTCTGAACGTTACCCCGCAATTCTTGTTCGTGTTTATTTACTCGGTGAGTTAAAGTTGAACACAATTATGTTACTTTAATGGATTCTTAAAACAAATACATCTAAAAATATGGATTTCTTTGATACAGTTCTATCGTAATTTTGCATACTGATATTTTTAGTTGAACATCACAATATACTGATATTTACCATTATCAAAACTATGAGACTGAATATAGTTCAAAGAAACTATCAAATCACGAATATACACAAGTAAAAATATTATAGTATAGTATTGTTAAACAAAATTATAGTCTAGTATGATGCAGCCATGAAAACGATATTTTATTCTAATAATACGTGACAAAAACATGCAAAATTAAGTTAATTCTTCCTGTGAAATTGAGGGAACTCTTATGTCACGACTCTCGACCGGTAAAATGTTTTTATCTACCATGGTGGAGGGAGGGGAACACAATTAGGGGTAATCACGACGACAAAGAAATATGCTTGGCGGCTTAATTGTTGTCATTATGTGTTAAGTAGTATTATGTACAAATTAAATCATATATCTTGCAAATTAAACAACTCTCAGTATCCAATGAAATTCTATGTTCGGAAAGTTTATGCTTGATTATTGGATAGCTAGCTAGGTTGAAATGACGTTAAGCATATGAACTGAGTATATGTTGAAGTCTTCTCGTATATAGATTAAGAGGTATAGTGTATAATTTTACTGTAATCATTTATTCTGATATGGAATACTTACATCACAATCCTAGTAACTAGCGTATGTGGTATACTTTATTTGATTTCGTAAAACTTAGAGTGAAATGATTTGAGGCACACACGTACACTATTGTAATGTGAACCATTAGCGGGCGTTCACGCGCTTTGTAAGCTACTTGGTCGAGGAAGGTAAGGCATGTGAGAGATGCTTGTTTTGGGTGTTACATGACTTGCAAACTTGACCTGATCATACACATGCTCAAGCCCTTTTACGCAGGTGCACGAGGTCTGGGTTTTGCCGCCGATTTAAATCTTTTTGAGAGATATAACCTAACCTAGATCTTTGGTATGAGAATTATAATAATCCTAGGTGACTTTTGTCTAACCTATATCCAAAGCCCAAACTCAGTGGCGGTTTTCTTGACATGAATCATGGAACGTTACAAGTACTCGTTGTTTTGCCCATACTTATAATCATATCTCCGCTTTCGCTCTCTTAGGACCTCAAATCAGTGAATAAAGAAAAACCAAACCGACAAGATTAGCAATTTAAATAGATTGGTATATAGGATTAAAGTTGTTAATTAAAACTTTAAACCAAATCAAATATAAAACTTCTAGAACTGAATCGGACTTAGACTAAAAGGCACCATGGTTTATATATTTTATTAGGTTAAAACACATAATAAACATGAAAAGATGCCTCCAGTTCCATTTCAAATTTATAAAAAATACAACATACCAACTTAACAAACACTAAAATCACCTTTACCATTGCACTAATCCTATATTCCTATATTATGACTTTTCGCACAAAATATTTAAGCAAATTAAGCTATGACACATCATAGTGTGTAATCTCTAAGCAAAGAAGAAATCCTACTTTAACATTTAATAGAAAATCATTGTACCAAGAAGATCACTACAACCAGAACCAGGTACACTCCTACCACAAAGATATATACCTGATTCCCTTTGATCATGATGGTCACTTTTTCGCCTTTATTTTGTTGGAAGACTTTTCTTTCTTTAATTACGTAAGATGTACAAAAGAGAAAATAGCGAATCAAGTGACATGAAAGAGGCGAAAAGGTCCTTACTGTGTATTAAAAAAATGTTTAAACACTAAATAAAAAAGGGTTGAATAAAACTATCATATTTAGACTTTCTGTAACATTTTTTCTTTTTGGTGCAAATGGGTGAAAATATATTATTAATGCCACAGAAATACATTTTGATGAATACAAACTAGCTCAGGGCATATCCCTACCAGTGAAACAAAAAAAACAACAACTATCCGATATCTGGCAAGCTACATAAGGATCTCTAATGGACAAACTGTCCCATATCAAACACCACAAACCAGATAGAAATCAGTGTGCTGCACAACCACCAATAGCAACAAAAGAAATTGACATTCACCCTAAGTTTCACCAAAGACCACACCCTCTCAATAACCACCAACACCACACTTGAAACTTGATTGTTCAACCCACATTCACAATAGCCAAGCAGAAGGAGAGATGTGACAGCATTAAGTAGGATATAGCCACCCATACCATTCCAATCAAAGGCTATACGAGGTCCTTTACATTTCCCTCTTTACAAAAGGCTTCAAGGACGTGGGAACACACACCTTGAGGGAGAATCTCCAAACCCCCTTGGTAGTACACTGAAAGGACCAAGTAGGGTCATCTTGCATCTCTCACTATTCCAATCATCCCATGTACCACCCACCAAGTTCATACTACCCTTCATACTAAGGAGAGATGTGACAGCATTAAGTAGGATATAGCCACCCATACCATTCCAATTAAGGGCTATACGAGGTCCTTTACATTTCCCTCTTTAAAAAAGGCTTCAAGGACGTGGGAACACACACCTTGAGGGAGAATCTCCAAACCCCCTTGGTAGTACACTGAAAGGACCAAGTAGGTTCATCTTGCATCTCTCACTATTCCAATCATCCCATGTACCACCCACCAAGTTCATACTACCCTTCATACTAAGGAAACCCACTTTATGGATCATTTTTAACTGGTAGCCATGAGTCAAAATTCTAACCCTCAATTACCTCAACTAAGGCCTAAAGACAGTGTAGAATGAGACTCAGACAACCAAGAATCCAATGATCCAAGGTAGAGGGCCATCTTATATGATGAACTTTGATATACATATACTTCATATATTATTGAATGAAGATCTGTATTTGGTAAAAAAAACCAAAAAACAATATTTTATCATGAAGTACAACTATTGTACCAAACACCCCTTTATGCAGGCCTTAAGCAGAAAATTACTCAAAAAGCCATACCAACTAGAATACCTCTTCAGAACCCATCCCTTAGTTAATTTCGAATCTTAAGGTGAACATCCTATTCCTCTGCCACAGCTCTCACCTGAACAGAGTTTTTAACTTGAATGCACAAGAGTTGTAACTTCACACTGTCTTCAATTTCTTTGATAATCAGCTCACTACTTTTCTTTTCAGGGGTAAAAATTCTAACATTCCTTTCTCTCCATATATGATATATACAAGTAGATAGAACCATTTTCCTCACCACACTTCTTATGTTATTGTTGCAAGGCATACTTGAGAACTTATCAATAATCTTCCTCCAGTCATCATCTATATTCTGCACTTTCATTTTATTTTTCATTACCTTCCATACTGGATCAGAAAAACCACACTTAAAGAACAGGTGGCTATGAGAGTCATTGCAGATGGAACATAGAGGCACACCATATTAGCACTAGCATCCAACTTCATCAATCTATCCTGAGTTTGTAGCCTTTCTGTAACATTTAACATCTCTTTATTTTAATGTGGTCAATAACAGTTATCTATTGTAAAGTAAAAGTCGTTACGCTTTTAAACGAATTTCAGAGACGTTACCAAAACCATAAAGAGGCACAGAGAGAGGGGGTCACTCATTAAACCCGAAAAGTATAACATTTGCCTTGACGCTTAACTAATACAATATCTAATATAGCTCTTAACATAAATAAAAGTGCTTTGTGGACCAAACTCAATAACTTAAAAGGTTGTTTAATGAGTATGGATTACATTGGAACAAAGAAACAAACTCAATAACTTAAAAGGTTGTTTAACAAGTATCGATTACATTGGAACAAAGAAACCCAAGTCAGTGAACCTTTTGGTGGATTGTGAATATATTTTATAAACGCATGTCCGGATCGAACTCGAGCTTATAGGATCACACACGTTACGTTTAAAGATTCAATTTATATAATTAATATTAATAATGTATTTTATTAATTATTTCACGAAAAAACCACTTATCCCACATCAGTGGAGAGATGGTTTTTACTAGTTATGAGAAACATATATAATGAACCCCTTTATGCTTCATTATTCTCATAACTTGAAAAACCTAACAAGTGTATCTTCTCTTCTCTTCTATAGCCAATCGATCTCCTCCCAAAGAAAGGCAAGGGTTTCGATTTTGGTTGTTGGAAACTAGAGATTGATTTGTTTCGTGATCGAGAACTAGCATTCTAATTGAATTGCTAATTTGCTATAACAACGTGTGTGCGAGAACGTAGAGAAATCACCTCAACGAGAGAAACGCAAGAATCACACTGGCATCGAATAGCAAAACATAACGGTAATAAGATACAGGTACAACGGTACCAAGAAGCACAGGCACAACGGTAACAAGATACATGTACAGCTGTACCAACAATCACAACTTGACATATAAGGATGTTTATTTGAATTAAACTTTAAGCATGTTGGTGTCGGTCCGCTGCATTTATTAAGGATGTGAGTTACGTCACATTAGTTGATTGTTGTGATCAGATAAACTGATAACGTTTAATCTTTAAATAAAATTAGACGTAGAAAATGGATAAATATTATTTTATTAATACAAGGTGAAATTTACCATTGTTACAGTCTCACCCCCTTAAATGGAATCTCGTCCAGAGATCCAGTCTGCGTTAGATGTTGAAGCAATGTTGACGAATAAATGTGGTTCCTTGTGTCAATTGGTTTATGAGGTAACTAGTGATGTATTCCATCTCGTCGTGTAAGATGAGGTTGGCTTTACATGGTAAAGATAGAGTAATAGTCTATTTAGTTATTTTATGCAGTTGTACGAATAACCATAAATTGCTTATACTCACACTAAAGTTTTATGATTTTCGAAAATCAAATAGGAAATCAATCCGAACATAATCCTAGTACAACTATTTCTAGTATTTGAAAAGTTTAAGTTGAACATAGGTACTCAAACTATGTTCAACTGTCCCTAGGTTAAATATAGGTGATTAGATTATATTTAACCAAGGTTCGATAAAATTTTCAAATACTTAACTTAGTTATACTCGTGATATGTTTGTTGTTTGTGATAGTACAACGTTTATTTATGTATCTTAAAAGTAGTATAAGTTTATCAATTATAAATATGTACTATGATTGTGTAACGCAAGCGAATAAGGAAGATACGTGCAGAAAAGAAGTTTTTAGAAGTTCTAAAATAGCCCACATGGGGCTAGACTCACAGACTTTTAACGATGAAGGTTTCAGAAGAGAACTTGATGAATATAGAGAAAGTTGCTGAACTTCAGCTTTTGTAAAGAAGAACTTGTTAAATAAAGTTTTAAGTGACAACACAGAATTGGTTCCAAGCTGCAAGTTTACATGTCCGCTATGTGAGCTCAGGAGTTGCTTCTCAACCGCAAATAATTTCAACACCTAAGTTGTTGTAGATGACGAATCAGTTTACATGATTTATAAGAAAATGACGAACAATAAAATAATAACCAAACATTCCTCGAGGTAATCGTAAATCAATATTTGTAATAAGACAGGGTCGAGTAATAACAAAATGGCTTATAAGGGGGTGAAAATTTTGGTATAACGTAATTGACAGAACGATTGGCAAGGTGATAACAAAAGTATTTTATTTGGAACTAGTCCAAGATAGTTTATGTAGTAGTAGTATATAAATGATTTAGTTTATAAGATGGTGGTAAAGTAGGTGCAAGGGGTGGCAAACATTTAATTAAATCTTTTGCAAAATGGTTTATATAAGACTAACAAAACAGTTCATAAGTTGATAGTAAGTCTGGTTATTTGCTTTCAAGATATTAATAAGGTAATTCTTTTAGAGAGCACTAAATCCATTTGTAATATTGTGAAAGACAGTTTATATGTTAATAACGGAGTTGTTTATGGAATGGTAGTGAAATTGTCAAGGTAAATAGATAAACTATGACGAGTTTCATGTAACATACTATTGTGTAAGGTCATGAAAAGTTTTGAAAAGATCATGGCATCACTCACGATGTTTTGAAAATAAATGAGACAACTGTGTCGCTTACAGCGTCTAAGAAAGTTTTGGGGTTCATTGGAAACCTGATGAAACAGATATATAATTAAGGAAGGTAAAGTTTGACATGGAGTTTTGTAGACTGAGTATATAACGGGTAAGAATAGGTAAAATATTTATGGAAATAACCTTTATGTAAATTAGGAGTGACGCTCGGGTAAATAAAAATATGTAGTCGAGAGCTAATCAAATGTATATAACTAGTCTTTATATATTGTATCAACATTGGTGCTTCGGAAAATAAGCAGAAATGCTCAGAAAATATAAATGCACGGGGAGTGAGACAATCAAGAGAAATTAACAAACTGTAACGCGTTTCATCATCTTATATAACTATATAAGGTTATGAAAAAGTTTAGAGGCCATTGTAATTAGTTACAATGCCTGAGAAATAAGAGGGCCCATTGTGTAACCCATAAATTTTGAGAAATAAATGAGATCATTGTGTAACTCACAATGTTTGAGAAATAAGGGAGACCATTGTATACTCACAACGTCTGAGACCATTGTAATCATTTATAATGTCTTGAAAAGAAAGTTTCATATAGGTACATGTTTGGAGAAATGTGGTTGTGCCGTAATGCCCTAGAATAGGCATACACAGATGTGTTATGTTCAGTGTTTATATAAAGTGATCGAAAGTATGTCGAGTGTGTATATATCAATATGTTTGTGTAGCATAGTCTGCCTAGAAGTCACATAATCGTCTGGATGATGGAAGGCACGAAGACTGTAAGGCTATAAAATATTTTCGTAAAAAAAAGTGGTTATAGTTTAGGTCTCAATTAGACCTGTTTCTCTATAACTATAGCTCTGATATCAATCTGTAACACCCTCAATTTCTTGATGCGCAGCGGAATTCAAACTAGGTGTTACTTCATGGCACAACATTTATAATAATAGAAAACGAACTCTAATTGAGTCGTTTTAAAAGATATATCCTTCGAATTATATAAATATCAGAGTTTACAAAATGAGATCCCAGTAGTTTCACAGTCTATTAAATAAGTTTTTCGAATGATAATAAGATTTTAGCCTTCTAGAAGTATCAGTGCCCCTCCATGTCATCCTCGTATATTATAGATAAAAGTGCTTTGTGGACCAAACTCAATAACTTAAAAGGTTGTTTAACGAGTATGGATTACTTTGGAACAAAGAAACAAACTCAATAACTTAAAAGGTTGTTTAACGAGTACGGATTACATTGGAACAAAGAAACCAAAGTCAGTGAACCTTTTGTGGGATTGTGAATATATTTTATAAAGTATGTCCGGATCGAACTCGAGCTTATAGGATCACACACGTTACGTTTAAAGATTCAATTTATATAATTAATATTAATAATGTATTTTATTAATTATTTCACGAAAAAACCACTTATCCCACATCAGTGGAGAGATGGTTTTTACTAGCTATGAGAAACATATATAATGAACTCCTTTATGCTTCATTATTCTCATAACTTGAAAAACCTAACAACTATATCTTCTCTTCTCTTCTATAGCCAATCGATCTCCACCCAAAGAAAGGCAAGGGTTTCGATTTTGGTTGTTGGAAACTAGAGATTGATTTGTTTCGTGATCGAGAACTAGCATTCCAATTGAATTGCTAATTTGCTATAACAACGTGTGTGCGAGAACGTAGAGAACTCACCTCAACGAGAGAAACGCAAGAATCACAACTAGCATCGAATAGTAAAACATAACGGTAACAAGATACAGGTACAACGGTACCAAGAAGCACAGGCACAACGGTAACAAGATACATGTACAACGGTACCAACAATCACAACTTGACATATACGGATGTTTATTTGAATTAAACTTTAAGCATGTTGGTGTCGGTCCGCTAAATTTATTAAGGATGTGAGTTACGTCACATTAGTTGGTTGTTGTGATCAGATAAACTGATAACTTTTATTTTTTAAATAAAATTAGACGTAGAAAATGGATAAATATTATTTAATTAATACAAGGTGAAATTTACCATCGTTACAGTCTCACCCCCTTAAATGGAATCTCATCCAGAGATTCAGTCTGTGTTAGATGTTGAAGCAATGTTGACGAATAAATGTGGTTCCTTGTGTCAATTGGTTTATGAGATAACTAGTGATGTATTCCATCTCGTCGTGTAAGATGAGGTTGGCTTTACATGGTAAAGAGAGAGTAAGAGTCTATTTAGTTATTGTATTCAGTTGTACGAATAACCATAAATTGCTTATACTCACACTAAAGTTTTGTGATTTTCGAAAATCAAATAGGAAATCAATCCGAACATAATCCTAGTACAACTATTCCCAGTATTTGAAAAGTTTAAGTTGAACATAGGTACTCAGACTATGTTCAACTGTCCCTAGGTTAAATATAGGTGATTAGACTATATTTAACCCGATAAAATTTTCAAATACTTAACTTAGTTATACTCGTGATATGTTTGTTGTTTGTGATAGTAAAACGTTTATATATGTATCTTAAAAGTAGTATAAGTTTATCAATTATAAATATGTACTATGACTGTGTAACGCAAACGAATAAGGAAGATACGTGCAGAAAAGAAGTTTTTAGAAGTTCTAAAATAGCCCAGATGGGACTAGAATCACATAGTTTTAACAATGAAGGTTTCGGAAGAGAATTTGATGAATGTAGAGAAAGTTGTTGAACTTCAGCTTTTGTAAAGAAGAACTTGTTAAATAAAGTTTTAAGTGACAACACAGAATTGGTTCCAAGCTGCAAGTTTACATGTCCGCTATGTGAGCTCAGGAGTTGCTTCTCAACCGCAAATAATTTCAACACCTAAGTTGTTGTAGATGATGAATCAGTTTACAAGATTTATAAGAAAATGACGAACAATAAAATAACAACCAAACAGTCCTTGAGGTAATCGTAAATCAATATTTGTAATAAGACAGGGTCGAGTAATAACAAAATGGCTTATAAGGGGGTGAAAATTTTGGTATAACGTAATTGACAAAACGATTGGCAAGGTGATAACAAAATTATTTTATTTGGAACTAGTCCAAGATAGTTTATGTACTAGTAGTATATAAATGATTAGTTTATAAGATGGTGGTAAAGTAGGTGCAAGGGGTGGCAAACATTTAATTAAATCTTTTGCAAAATGGTTTATATGAGACTAACAAAACAGTTCATAAGTTGATAGTAAGTCTGGTTATTTGCTTATAAGGTATTAATATGGTAATTCTTTTAGAGAGCACTAAATCCATTTGTAATATTGTGAAAGACAGTTTATATGTTAATAACGGAGTTGTTTATGGAATGGTAGTGAAATTGTCAAGGTAAATAGATAAACTATGACGAGTTTCATGTAACATACTGTTGTGTAAGGTCATGAAAAGTTTTGAAAAGATCATGGCATCACTCACGATGTTTTGAAAATAAATGAGACAACTATGTCGCTTACAGCGTCTAAGAAAGGTTTGGGGTTCATTGGAAACCTGATGAAACAGATATATAATTGGGGAAGGTAAAGTTTGACATAGAGTTTTGTAGATTGAGTATATAACGGGTAAGAATAGGTAAAATATTTATGGAATTAACCTTTATGTAAATTAAGAGTGACGCTCGGGTAAATAAAAATATGTAGTCGAGAGCAAATCAAATGTATATAACTAGTCTTTATATATTGTATCAACAGTGGTGCTTTGGGAAATAAGCAGAAATGCTCAGAAAATATAAATGCACGGGGAGTGAGATAATCAATAGAAATTAACAAACTGTAACGAGTTTCATCATCTTATATAATTATATAAGGTTATGAAAAAGTTTAAGGGCCATTGTAATTAGTTACAATGCCTGAGAAATAAGAGGGCCCATTGTGTAACCCATAAAATTTGAGAAATAAATGAGATCATTGTGTAACTCACAATGTTTGAGAAATAAGGGAGACCATTGTATACTAACAACGTCTGAGACCATTGTAATCATTTATAATGTCTTGAAAAGAAAGTTTCATATAGGTACATGTTTGGAGAAATGTGGTTGTGCCGTAATGCCCTAGAATAGGCATACGCAGATGTGTTATGTTCATTGTTTATATAAAGTGATCAAAGTATGTCGAGTGTGTATATATCAATATGTTTGTGTAGCATAGACTGCCTAGAAGTCACATAATCTTCTGGAGGATGGAAGGCACGAAGAGTGTAAGGCAATAAAATATATTCGTAAAAAAAAGTGGTTATAGTTTAGGTCTCAATTAGACCCGTTTCTCTATAACTATAGCTCTGATATCAATCTTTAACACCCCCAATTTCGTGATGCGCAACGAAATTCAAACTAGGTGTCACTTCATGGCACAACAGTTATAATAATAGAAAATGAACTCTAATTGATTCATTTTAAAAGATTTATCATTCGAATTATATAAATATCAGAGTTTACAAAATGAGGTCCCAGTAGTTTCACAATTTATTAAATAAGTTTTTTGAATGATAATAAGATTTTAGCCTTCTAGAAGTATTCGTGCCCCTCCATGCCATCCTCGTATATTATAGACCTGAGCTAAACATGCTAAAAGTATCAACACAAAGGTTAGTGAATTCATAGAGTTTATGGATAAAATAGTTGAGTTCAGTTGTTCCAAGTTTGGGTGATAATTTCAATAAATACAAATATCGATAAAATGAATAGTGGGTTACGTTGTTATACAACCATAGTTCGGTTGTTTGCCCTAACCGGGTCAAAGGTTGAGTGAATTCATAGTGTTTGTATAATAATCAATTGAACACAAGTTTCAAGGTTGGGCCACGTTGTTGCACCCATAAATCCAGTAGTTGCAGTACAATATCATTACAGTACTGTATTATTGCAATAAGTCTCATGAAGCTCAAACGTTAACGTGTGTAGTATCTTAAAAATGATATAAGTAACAGTGCCCTCGTGTAGGAATTTGCCAATTTCCTATTAGTTCTCAAATAATGTGCATTTGGCTATCAATCCGGCTAGCACAAAGGCTATCTATCCGGCTAACACAAATGGGCTGTCAACCTCCAATAGATCTATTCACAATATTCGCGTTCACTCGCAAGTGATTAATAGCTCGTGATATGAGGGTATTTTAATGGCAAAAGTGTGTACTCAGGTAATAACAATCAGGATAACTACAGAATACTTGTGTTCAGGTTTGTAACATGTAATATGTTTCAATAAACAAATAGAGTTTCTCATCAATCGAGTACGGTGTTTAAGGTAAACGAGTAAAATTTGTAATTAAAACGAGCATGTATCTCCCCCAAAGAGTTCAAAATAAGTAAAAGAGGGCTATAACTCACCTTGGTGATACAGTAATCTCGTTGGTAAACTAATCAAGTTTTGAGAATAAACTGCTCTGACATGCGACCTAGTTTGATATGTCAAGTCTCAGTATATTTACTTATATAATAATGCGTGATGGTATATTGTATATGTGTTGTTAGTAATTAGGTGTTGAACCTTTGAGTGTAATTAGTATAATGCGAAAGGTTGAGCAAGAAAAGTACAATTGATCAGGTTTATAGTTTTGAAGTTTCTTCGAAAGTTGATCGATTGATAAATTATGTTAAACGTTGTTTATTTATAAAGTTTGATCGATTCGATGCGAATATGGATATACTTCGTAGGTTGCTTTTTATCAAAACCGAGCCAAAACGAGTTAGAAATATATTTTCGAGAAAATATGAAAGTGTTACACTTTATACCTCTGAACTTTCATAAAATGACAATTTGTACCCTGTAGTTTTAAAAATTACACTTTATACCCTGTGTTACAAGTCGATTACATTTTTAGTCCTTGTTATATAAAGATTAAGAGTTTTGGCAAAACATGACCTCAAAGCATTTTATCTATTTTATTAATAGTCCTAGAGTTTTGGCAATTACTACCCTCCAAGAATTTTTGGCGTTACGTCCGTAGTCCTTGTTTTGCAATTCTTGCGTTTTTAATTTATTAAAAAGGAATGATGTGCTATGAATTATTACAACAAGTTGTTTTAATTTGGGAATAAGCTTTTAAGAGCTTATTGGCTTATAAATGTGGCTTATGGGCCTTAAAGCCCAATAAGGGTGCGTTTTGTTTTCATGTCGCGACCAAAAAAAGAAAAAGAAAATAAAGCGAGGCCTTGGGGTTTTGGCAACGCATTAATAATTTTTTAAACTTTGTTAGGGGCTTATTAAAGTGGCTGAATTTTCCAGCTTATAGGTTTAAAATTAATTCAAAGGGGACGGTTGGTTTGTTCTCGGTAAAGAAAGAAAAGAAAAGAAAATAAAACCAATACTTGTAGAGACTCATGGCTTGTTCTCGTGACTTGTTAACATGGTTTTTTAGCTTGTCTAAAGAACTTATTTTGTAGGTTAAATCTTATGGTTTAAAAAATATAAATAGGGGTGTTTTAGGTGCTCTCTGTAAAAAAAAAAGAGAAAAGAAGAAAATCCTTTTTGTTTTGATTTTTAACTTGAAAAATGGTTTATATCACATATATAGGATACTAGAAAAATGTATAAAAAATTGAAAATAGCTTTGAAGACTTACAAAACTTATAGAACTCGATTAGAAAGAAAAACGCCAAAGTGACTTCAAATATGGAACAAAACTTTCCAAGGCTTCGAGACTCTTGTAAAATCCTTCCTTCTCCTTACTTGGACTTAAAATTTAGTAAGTGAGTGTGTGTGGGTTTTGAGTTTGAAAACGAGGGATGGAAAGAAATGGTGAGTTCTAGTTCGATTTATATAGGCCAAGGTATTAGGGTTTCATTAATTGTATTTGCAACTTGTAATGGCTTGTAAACATGATAAGGGACATGCTAAGATGATAATCTAAATTTTGTAAGAGTCTATGTGAGCTTGCATGGTGACTCGTTGGAATTCAAAGGAAGAACATGTGAGCTTGAAATAGTTGACCATTTTTGTAAAAGATCAGTGGGACAAAGGTGTAAGAAGAGATAAGATCATGTGAGATCATGTTTATACTTGTTGGTTAAGATTTAGTTAGTTTAGAACTAAGTTAAGGTTTGTTTTGGATCTTGTTTTGCAAAAGAATTACATAAAATTGTGATTTTTGGTTTCAAGCTTCATTTGTTTGTACATATAGCTAATATAGATAGTACTTATAATTAGTAATTTAGTTTTGGTCCTTGGTTTAGTTTGTTGGTCGAAAAATATAAGTAGAATCAAAATAAATACATTTTTGATTTTTTTGCTTTAGGTACTTGTACCACGAGCTTTAGGAAGTTGTACATTAGGCTTATAATATTATAAGAAAACCAAGTTTAAAGTTAGTGTATTAAAGTCTTGTAATGTGAGCTTTAAAGTAGGTACACTAAGGTTTATAATATAAATTAAATTAAAGTTGAAGTTTTTATGCTTTAAAGACTTGTACTCATGCTTTAAAGACTTGTACTCATACTTTAAGGTTTATGATTTAAATACATGAAATCATAAATATAATAAACTAGGGCTTCATGAAAAGGCAAACATTTAGCTTGAACGATTAATAATTGTACGTTAACGAAATAACGTAAAGTGGTAAATAAAAGTTGAAAACTTTTATACTTGACATATAAGGATGTTTATTGGAATTAAACATTAAGCATGTTGGCGTCTGTCCACATGTGAGCACGTTTATTAAGGATGTGAGTTATGTCACATTAGTTAGTTGTTGTGATCAGATACACTGATAACGTTTAATCTTTAAAAAAAATAGACGTAGAAAATGGATAAATATTATTTTACCAATTGTTACATTTTATAAGTCCATGGACTATTTTTGCTACTTTATTATAAGATTGGAAGTTTGGTGATGTTTTAGTATGTTATATTTATGCATGGACTAAATTGGAACTTTGGGCTATAAAAGGAATGTGACCAGCTAGGGTTTCATAATATCAATTACTTTCTCTCTCGATATTACTGCGTGTTCTTGATCTGTTCATCTGGTTTATACCTTGTAATTGTTCAATTACGAAAATCATTTTTATAAGAGTATTTGTATTCTTGAATCGCATCCATGTTGGGGACGATTCTTATTTTCTTTGTATGTTTTAATTGCACTCGTTTGACAACGATTCTTATTGAGTTTAAATAAATGTAAAGGGTGGTTGGTAATATTAAAATCGTTTTTTGTTAAATTTTGCAATATTACAACAAATGCGATGTGTTTTGTCAATCGACAATTATTTCTTGTATACAGAAATTAGTTTTTGTTAAATTATTTCTTGTCAATCGACAATATTAAAATCGTTTTTTGTTAAATTTTACAATATTACAACAAATGCGATGTGTTTTGTCAATCGACAATTATTTCTTGTATACAGTAATTAGCTTTTCGCTTTTAACTAGGAATAAATGATGTAAAAGGAGGAATAGATTTCAGGATTATTAATTAACCTGATTTCGATACCTAATTCGTTTAAAATGATTAAGGCGTGTAAGCCAAAATTCCGTAATGTACATTTCACAAATACCATTCATGTGATAAGTGTTAGTCTGTAATATGTAATGGGCTCAAGCCTAAGCCCGAATTCTAGAATATTGATATTTACCTATTTATATGTACATTGTATTGAAAGTAATCAATCAATAAAAACATCATTCCTCATTATACCTTTCTACATGGTATCAGAGAATTAAAATCTCTAACCCTAAACCTAAACTTGATCTTCCGCCGCCGCCTCTGCCTCCGGCCGCCGGCTACACGCCGAAAGTTCGGAGGGCTCCCTTTAAAGTTATTTTCACAAATCAAAGCACAACTTCTTCTCGATCTGTGATTCTTTAACAATTGTTTCTCCTCGGTAAATCTCTCGTCCGCACACCCATCTCCGCAACCGTTTTTGCCCGGGTCATCACAAGACTTTCGATTGCCTGATTCACCAAAAACTTCTCAGTCGCATACAATCAAATCCTTACTGTTATTTCTGTCGATCGTTGGTAGATGTTGATTACCAGTCGACACGCTATTTTTTTTTCTTTTCTTTGTTAAAGTCGATCGTGGGTTATTTGTTTGATAACCAGTCGACCTTGTGGGTACTTGCTTTGGTTTTATTGTATTGTTGCTATGGTTGTTAATGGTGTACGGCAACGAAATCAAGGAGTGACATATTTCGGTCCCTTCTCTTTGACCCACTCCTTGAAATGCTGGTTCGAGAGCTTTTGCAGAGCCAGACATGGGTTTGAGATAAAGTTCAGATCTTGATTATTGTTGGGGTTGAGATAAAGTGTTTGTGATAATGATGAGATGAAAAGGAAAAACAAAAGGACATATTTTTCCTCCTTTTGTGTCAGAGAATAAAGAATCACTCATAACTTTAAGTGGTTTTTTATTCTTTAGTGTATTCCTCGTTAAAAAAAAAAAAAAAAAAAAAAAAAATTGTTATTTATATTTCGAATCCAGGGTATTAATTCCCGATACGAGGGTATCAATTCCCGAGACGACCTTTGTTTTATGTCGAATCCAGGGTATCAATTCCCAAGACGACTTTTGTTGGTGTCGAATCTAGGGTATCAATTCCCGAGACGACTGTTAAAATCTTTCCGCTGCCTCTCCTTCTTCTCACCTGATACGTTGCCTTCTGATCTCCTCATCTTCATCAGACACTTTTCTCACCTCCATTCTATATCTTCTCATAAAAAAAAATAAATAAATAAATAAATAAATAAAATCTTTATGTTTTTCTATGGAAAAACACGCCCCGTTTGTTTGGAAGGTTCTTTGGGGGTTGAAGTTTTAGAACCAACTTTCGTTGTCTCATCTTTGTTTAGTTGTATGAGATACTTTGGTTTACCCGGTTTGTTGCTGCTGCTGAAGATGCTCCCGCTTGCTGTCGAATGTCTTCATCAACAATTATTTACTTGCTTTGGTTTATTGTTTATTAGCTTTAATCTCCAGTTCGAGCTTTCGCGATTTCGCCGCTCGAACTGCGAGGGAGTGTTAGTCTGTAATATGTAATGGGCTCAAGCCTAAGCCCGAATTCTAGAATATTGGTATTTACCTATTTATATGTACATTGTATTGAAAGTAATCAATCAATAAAAACATCATTCCTCATTATACCTTTCTACAATAAGATAATACAATTTTTAATAACTGAGAATTTTGTATGATTACAAAGGTACACTACTCTTGAAATCCTATTACAACTCAATCAAAACATAAGTTTGTAACTATTTATCTATTTTTATTTATATCTCAATTCTCGCTTGAAATATGTTATTAGTTAGGGATAATTATCTAAAAATGTATTTAACTTATCATATTTTAGTGTTGTGTAGCTAACTATTTTTTTTTTTTTTGCTATTGTGGCGTATTTGTTTCGTCTTATAGAGTCGGCTTATAGCTTATTTGATTTTGGGCTTATATTTCATATGTTAACTTTTTGTAGCTTATTTTGAAACTTTTTGGCTTATATAAGTTCAGTATGACATAAGAAACTTATATAAGCCGAAAAGTTTCAAAATAAGCCATAAAAAGTGAGCTTATGAAACATAAGCCCAAAACCAATTAAGCCATAAGTCGGCTATATTAGCTGAAACAAAGACCTTCTATATTCCTAAGTTTTGAATTTCGACCTTTGTATGTATTTGTGACCATTTTACCCCTACTTTTTTTTAACCAGTCTATTAACATCAAAGGGTAAATTGGTCATTACACATGAACAAAATACGTAAAGTTCGAAATTCAAAAATTTAGGTATATAATTGTAAAAAATAAAGCTGACTACACAACACTCAAAAAAGTATCAAGTTAAATACATTTGTAGGTTATTATCCTATTAGTCATAACCAAGTACAATAAACTTTTTATAGGGCTAATGGGATAGAATCTTGAAGCAAGCCTTCAAACCTTTGCTCTTGCTCTGGCGATGACGATGGCGACTGATCATCTCTGATCGAGCTTCGGTCATTAGAGGATGGACCGGCTTCTTACACAACACGAAGGTTCTTTCTCCACACGACCCAACTGCTTCATTTGCTCTCATTGCTGCCAACAAGTTTAGTAATTTGGATACCTTCTTTTGGAATATAAAAGCAACAAGACATAAAATTTATATTCTAAAAGACTCAAAATGGGAGAGAATATGATTATAACAATTGTAAAATCATAACATATGATACGGCTATTTATAAAATCTTGTTATGTATTACCATTCTAAACGTGAACATCACATGAATTATCGTTAACAAGTGTACATATGCTAGGACGATAATTAAGTTGATTAATTATTAGTATACTTAATTAGCATTTCGTTTTAACTAATGGAGCAATAATCTGAAATGTGCAAAAAATTGAATCGCACCCAAGTGCATGGTTGTGACTTCATAAAAAAAGATTGTATCTGAAGTGTGTACAAGACTTGAACTTACCAATGATATTTTTGTGTCTTAGGAAGAAAAATGATTGTATATTTTTATCTTAAACTAATGATACATATATGATCCTTAATTACTTTATATATAATCTATGAGTTTGGTTATTTCGAATTTGATATTTCAAAAACCTCATTACTGTTCATTAATATGCTAGTTACCAATGTTTTATACTTTTGTATACATGATCAATAAAGTGACAAAAAAATGCTTAGCTGAAATACTGTTGTATACTTGTGCCTAATCAAGCTACAAGATCAAACCATATATAACATATCGTTAATTCAATTACGGAGTATAAAATTGTGTGCGCATACCTTCAGAATCTGAATTTGATGGATAAAGCAAGAATTTAGTATAATCTGAGCCAAGAACAGGAAGTCGTCCACCACGAGCATACATCTTAAGGGACGAATTGATAACTTCCGATACTTTATCATCAATATTCACCACGAAGCGCAAAGGTCCTGAACTTCCAATCACATTCACAGTTATCAGAAACCGTGTGCTGTGCATATTTCGGCTATCATAAATCTTCTTGTTAATCAACATCTTCTTCTAAGTTTTGCTTCAAATGCGATATGTAGAGAAATGAACTTTAATTTGAGTTAATTTTAGTGAAAGAAGAAAAATGAAATGGCTAGTTAGTTAAAGGACCGAGACCGATAGAACGGAAATAGCAAGAATCCATGAAAGAAAAGAAAGAGTTAGGGATACGGAAAAGAAGCATGAAACAGCAACTCATGTACAAAACACGACTACTACTATAAATGTTTAAATTTAGATTGATATAAATGACAACAAGAACAATTAATTAATATATTTAACATAGAAACAAAATTGAGTAAATGGCGTCACTCAATATTTTAATTAAAATCATGTTCAATATTTTACACGTACAAAACACGTAAAATACACGTATGAAACGATTACTAATAAATTCTAATAATCATGTTCAATAATCAAAAGTACCCATATCGCGAACCAGGGACTCCGACTGTAGACATCGGCTTGGTCTGAAACCTGATCATGAACCAAACCAAAATAGTAAGATGAACGAATATTATATGTCATTGCAAGCAACCAGGTAATTCAAGTAATGAGCGGGCAATAGTGTCACATAGTCCATAAAACATGTTTGAAAATCAAGAATCGCATGTTGACGACGTATATGGTCCATCGGTCCAATGACCGAAGGACTCTATGCTCCACCGAAAGGACTCAAGGCTCTACCGAAAGGCGTACCGACAGGTTGCCATCCGAAGGGCTCGTTGACCTGACAGTACCTTTGGCATCTAGCCTGGATACAATTCGTCTCATTCTCCTAAATGTCAGAGGGGACGCCAGAGACAGTGTCAGCTCTGACAACACCAACGGTCCCATGAAGTACAACAGTCTCAGGGACCAGATAGTGACACCAGGTAGTATAACTACGCATACAGTAATCGGGAATAATGTATCATTTTCTCACGCACACATTTTATAATATACCTTTCGGTAAAACACATACTCATTCTCACGCCGGAGTCGGGTCCTGGGATAACACCCGGGGCGAGACTAACGCGTTGTTCATCTTAGCAGGTATTTAGAAGGCTTATCTCTAAGGCTGAAAAATAACTGCAACCACTCAAAAAAAAATACTTCGACATTGGCGCCATCCGTGGGACCCGCATTCAATCTACTAGAGTTTTAGGATGACGGGTTCGACACCTTCGGTAACTTCTGGAGGAGGAGAAGGAAGTTCCACCCCAATGACGAGAAAGCAGTTGGGAGGGTATGTAACTGCGCTCAAGTCTATGATAAAAGAACACAACAACCGAAGGGATACTGTTGAGCCGATACGATTGGATTTTGAGGACGAAATGACTCTTGACAAGGGCGAGCCGGCGGATAAGAAGAAGGAGATAGTAACAGACGAAGATCTAGCGAAGCCCTTCAAGGAAGTCTCTAAATCTCCCTTCAGCAGGCAAATCATCGAGTTCTCCGCACCGGAGCACAAGATGCCCACTCACATCAAGCTGTACGATGGATCGATGGATCCTCAAGATCATCTCAACAGATTCATTGGAGCCACAGGGCATGGAGAATGGCCGATGCCAGTTTGGTGTCGCATGTTCCAACAGACTTTAGACGGAAAGGCCAGGGGATTGTTCGATGGACTCCCTCCGGGGAGCATAGATGAATGGGCAGCTTTTAGGGACCAGTTCGAGACCCGTTTTCTCCCTACACAAGGCTTGTGCCAAAGACCCTACCGAAATTGCCAAGATAGTGAGAAAGGCTAATGAAACGTTGCCTGAATTCAAAGAAAGATGGACCACCGAGACGGGATTCATACAGGGAGCGCCGGAGATCATGAGGATCTCCTCGTTCATGAATGGATGCAAATGTCCTGAGCTGGCCAAGCGGTTTGCCGACACGATCCCCAAGACCGTGGACGAGATGATGGTTAGAGTAGATGACTTTGTAAGGTCGAAAGAGGCCTTCGCCAGTACCGAATTGCATCGGGGAGAGCATTATGATACAACCAGAAGAGCCTCAACTGGACCCTTTCGAAAGGACGAAAGGGTTGCCAGAGGTCATTACGGAGGAGATAGGAAGAATGAAGGACGATACGGATATTCAGGAAAGGATCGGGGGAGCTCTCATCGCCACGGTGACAGGTTGGCACCCTACTCGCTTCATCGCGGTGATCATTTAAACCGAAACAACCCCCGTCTAACATTAGAGTCACTCATAAAGCCCCCAAAAGAAATCTTGGCCACAGAGCACCAGTTGCGCCTACCTCCTCCAAAGCCGATGCGTGACCCACCCCGAAAGGAGAACCAGGATAAGTACTGTGATTATCATGGAGAGAAGGGGCATTACACGAATGACTGTTATCGGCTCAAAAAACAGTTAGAGTTGGCCTTGGAGTCGGGGAAGTTGAATCATTTGATCAGGGACCTCAGACAGAAGGGAAGGAGAAAGCCTCCCAAGAATGAAACGGGAGCTAAGGATAAGGTCATCAACATGATCCGGGCGTGGCCCGAGCGAAGGAAGAGGAAGTCATCCGAGCAAGAAGAAAGATGGATGAATGCGCCCATAACTTTTCCCCCTCTTCCCGAGGGAGATGTGTCGGACGATCCCCTCATAGTTGAAGCCACAATGGAAGGGTATCTAGTGAGAAGGGTTTTTTTGGATGAAGGAGCCTCGGTGGGAGTAATGTTCGAACGCTGCTTCAACAACTTGCCTCCGGAGATAAGATCCCGGCTGAAGTAGACACAGACATATCTACTTGGGTTTGCCGGACAGGTGAACAGACCATTGGGAAAGATTGAGTTGGATGTTTCATTCGAGGATGAAGGGCTATATAGGAAGGTGAGAATGAAGTTCACAGTTATTCGGGCACCATCGCCGTATAATGTAATCTTAGGAAGGTCCGGATTGAAGATCCTGCGAGCCATACCTTCCACGGTCCACTCTATGATGAAGTTCCCAACCCCTCAGGGAATTGCCACACTTGTCACTCGCTCCGTCATCATTTCGGAATGTAGAAGGTTGGAAAGATTGCAGGCGAATACTCCTGAGCAGGATAAGATAGAAGAAAAAACCGGTGAGGTGGGTTTGACGGAGGAAGTGACGATCAATCCAGCCTTTCCGGAGCAGGCCGTGATTATAGGAGGTACCTTGTCCTCCGAATGCAAGAGACGTCTCAGAGAGCTGCTACAAAGAAACCTTGATATATTCGCAAGGGAGCCGGCGGATATGACGGGAGTCCCTAGGGGAATAATCGAGCACACGCTGAATGGCAACCCTTCAGTGGACCCGGTATGCCAAAAACGTCGAATGTTAGCAGCGGATCGAAGTCAAGCGGTCACAAAGGAAGTGGAAGAGTGGGTCAAAGCTGGCATTGTCAGACCAGTGAAATATCCTACCTGGATATCCAACCCTGTTCTAGTAAAGAAGTGCGACGAAAGCTGGCGAATGTGCATCGACTTCAAGAACATCAAATCTGCCTGCCCCAAGGACTACTACCCTTTGCCGGAGATTGACTGGAAGATCGAGTCGGTCATGGGGTATAAGTACAAATTTTTCTTGGATGCTTACAAAGGATATCATCAAGTGCAGATGGCAAGGGAAGATGAGGAGAAAACAGCGTTCTACACTGAGCAAGGGACTTACTGTTACACCAAGATGCCATTCGGTCTGAAAAATGCGGGGGCCACCTATCAACGGATGATAGACTCCGCTTTCCAGTCGCAGATAGGGAGGAACTTGGAAGCATATGTGGATGATATGGTCATCAAGATCAAGGAAGAGCAGGGAATGTTAGCAGACATAGCCGAAACATTTGACAACCTCCGAAAGATAAATATGAAGTTGAATCACAAAAAATGCTCCTTCGGGATGGAAGAAGGGAAGTTCTTAGGATACATGGTAACTTCGGAAGGGATCCGGGCAAACCCGAAGAAGACAAAGGCGATAATGGACATGCAGTCGCCTAGGACCTTGAAAGAGATGCAGAGCCTCAGCGGCAAATTGGCAGCACTTAATCGTTTCTTGTCCTGTTCAGCCGAAAGGTCCCTACCCTTCTTCGAAACGCTCAAGAAAATTACCAAGGAGAACAAGGAGGAGTATCGGTGGACAAAAGAAGCGGAAAAGGCGTTCCAGGAAATGAAGAAGTTGATAACAGACCTTCCTCGCTAACAACGCCAATGGCGAAGGAAACCCTGTATGTATACCTTGCAGCCTCTGAGGAGGCAGTCAGTGCGGTTCTACTAACCAAAAGGAAAGGAAAACAGTTGCCGGTCCGTTATGTAAGCCGGACACTCAATGAAGCAGAAAGGAACTATACCCCGATTGAAAAGATGGCACTCTGTTTACTACACATGTCAAGAAGGCTCCGGAGGTATTTCGAAGCACACCCCATAAAGGTAATCACAGACCAACCTATAAAGCAGATCCTCAACAAGCCGGAGGCATCCGAAAAGTTAGCTAAATACTCAGTGGAATTGGGGGATTATAATATCACCTATGAATCTTGGAACTCAATCAAGGGCCAGGTTTTGGCGGACTTTCTATCAGAAACGCCCATCGGATATAACAGCAACAAATACTTTGAACAGCCAGCGGCAAGGAAGAATGAAGAGGGGAAATGGCTTTTGTATACGGACGGAGTGTCCAACAACAAAGGCTCCGGAGCAGGCCTTCTGTTAATTAATCCAGAAGGAATGGAGTTCACCTACGCCATCCGGCTTTAGTTTGAAAGCAATAACAACGAGGCTGAATACGAGGCCCTACTAGCAGGACTGAGGATGGCGGAAAGCATGCATGTCCGCAGCCTCGAAGTCCGGGTGGACTCCAAGCTAGTGGCCAATCAGATAAACAAAGATTATGTGGCGAGTCATGAAAGTATGATCAAGTATTTGGCCAAGGCAAAGGACTACATAGTTGGTTTTGAAAATTTCACCATCCGGAACATTCCCAGAGGCCAGAATCAAAAGGCAGATGATCTCAGTAAACTAGCCACTGTTGCTTTCGACCACTTGACGAAGGAGGTGCTGGTGGAAGTACTGAGGGAGAGGTCGACGGAAGGAAAGGAGGTTAATAACGTTGTTGAAGAAGAAGGGGATAACTGGATGACCCCTATCATCCGGTGTCTGGAAGAGGGGATTTGGCCGGACGATCCTAACGAAGCTCGCACCCTGAGAATGAAAATCAACCAGTACTCTACAAAAAAACCTACCTAGTGCCCATGATGAGATGCGTTGGTCCCTTGCAATCAAACTACGTTATAAGGGAAATACACATGGGAGCGTGTGGAATGCATTCGGGTCCTCGCTCGGTCGTGGCGAAAGCCATGCGGCAAGGATATTACAGGCCTACTATGCACCGGGATGCTCGAAACGAAATAATTAAATGTGACTCCTGCCAGATCCATTCCCCAGTGTCTCAGCTTCCGAAAACAAAGCTGACTCCCATCATGGCTCCATAGCCCTTTTACCAATGGGGAATGGACATAGTGGGTCCCCTGCCCTCATCAGCCGGAAAGGTCAAATTCATCTTGGTTTCTATCGACTATTTCACTAAGTGGACGGAGGCCAAACCGTTGACAAGGATCACTGGCAAGGATGTCACGAGGTTTGTATGGGATAACATAGTGTGTCGCTTCGGTCTTCCTGCCATCATCGTCACGGACAATGCAAAACAGTTCATGGACAACCCCTTCAAGAGTTGGTGTGAAAAACTCAACATCAAGCAAATCAACACAGCTGTGGCCCATCCGCAGGCCAACGGACTGGTAGAAAGGGCGAACAAAAGCCCGATGGAAGGGATCAAAGCGAGGTTGGGACGTGCTAAGGCATGTGATGAGTGCGTATTCACTCATCGTTTTAGGTCAAAACTGAACTGCAAAACATCTAAAAACACTTCGAAATGCATCAAAATACTGAAAATATCTCAAAATTGTGTTTTATATGTTTCAGATGCAAAATCAGATGAAAAACGAACAAAGTTTGCATAATTGGCAGTTTCAGTCCCCCGTCTTTCAAAAATTGACAGAAATAGTCCTTGGAGCACTGTAGGAACGGTCACTAGGAACAGTTGCCAAACCGGAGGCAGGTGAATCACTTTATCAGCTATCTTTGGTTCTACTTAAACTGGAAAGGCCGACTACTCCCGTCCCCTGGGTGATACAGGTAAGGGGTAACCATTTTCCCGATACCTCGGTACTACCCTCAGTCGAAACAAAAGCCTTCGACTCTGTGACCCCTTACCTAGACCGTCCTCAGTGTAAATTAATAAAGCAAAGCTCGTAGGGCCACGTATCATCCGGACATTATAGGAACGGCGTACCGAAAGCGGTGCTGGCTCGCTCCTGGGCTTACGTAAGGTGTGCGAGGGTACACATAAAGGGAATATTGCATCAAACTAACGTTCCCTGGTTGCGTAGAGTAGTACCCGTGATCCATCCAAAAAAACATCTCATGACCAACTAAAAGTAAGAGTCCCACGCTCGAAGCAATCCTAGCAGGCCGGTTTAGGGGAGAAGGTCTGTGGCCTACTATCCCCAGTAGGTCAATAGGGGAAGAAGAAGTTGTTGCAATAATTGGAGGAAAGGAAGGCAGCTGGAGAGGGAGTCATGAAGGTGGTCGTGGAGGAAGCAGTTCACCAGCTTTCGTTGTCACCGATCAAATGACTCTAGTAGACGGAAAACTAAGACCGGAG
>BPTQ01000004.1:221492981-221515932 GCA_019973895.1 Chrysanthemum seticuspe
GCTCTAATATGTCTCATCTTGTACCTAACTCTATTGGAAGGCTAAGATTGAATTCAAGAAGCACAAAGGATGGATTCTACCTGTTTGCACTCACTGAAGAAACACAAACAAGTGTAGACCTTGAAGACTTAGTTTAGTATAAATAGTGGATTGTAGCCATTTGATAAGGCACCTAGGATTTTTAGTTTTAAAATTAGTTTTTAACTTTTAATTCACCTGTAATGTTTTCAAGTTAATGAACAAGTTTTTTTTAACTTTGCTTTATAAGTGTTTACTTACATTTTGTTAATTTTCATTATTCTTAAAATGTCTACTGTAAGTTGTTAGTTCAGTTTTACAAAGAAAAATTCAAGTGGCAGTTAACTTTTCAAAACAGTTTACCCTGTAATGGGGTGTTTGGCATTAGTTTGTTTTTGAACCTAAAATGGTTTTTTTGTACCCACTTTGACTCTCTAAGTCAAAGCATTTTGAGGTAAAAGTAAGTTTTCAAAAGAGGTTTGCCTTGTGTCACATTGGAACAAAAGTTTGGATAACAAAAAAATGGGATCATGTTCTGTCTTAAGCTGCTGTTCACACCCATTTTCTCAGCTTATTTAGTTGTTAAAATGTGTAAAAAGTGTCTTTCTTAAGTGTTTGCAGTCCCAACTCTATGAATTGTAAGCTTATATGCATCTAGGACTAATCTAGCTTAGCTCAAATTACATTTGAAAACTGCTTTGTGCCCATTTCTTTGCTGTCTCAGAACCAGCAGTCATATGTCAAAAGCATGCTGATCTTTGCTGATTTTTAAGCTCTAAACAGCTTTTACTTGGATCCCAATTGTTGTTCTTGACATCTATGCCAGCTTAACTTTGTTTGTGCAGTTTTCCTTGCTTGGAATCTCACCCTTGCAGCTTACAAATAAGCTCAAAAGTACCCTCCTTGGCCTGTTGGGCTGCTGTTCCACATCAGCTAAGTTCTTTGTTCTAAGTGCTTATAAGTCTTAAGTTTGCTTATTTAGATACTTTAGGATCCCATAGGTTCAATTAGTTCAGGTTAAACCCCCCTTGTAGCTGATTAGTGCTTATTTGCCCCTTTAACTGCTTATTAGTTTATTACTGTTAGTATTAGGATTTTCTTAGTTAGATCTTAAGCCAACTGCTACTCTTACTTTAGCTTTTTCCTTTTGAATCTAGCATAGTCTCTTACCCAACTGCTTATTTCCCTTTTTGAATTGGTCATCCAACTGTTGGTCTGCTTATTTGTGCTCTTAAAGCTATAAAGAGTGTTTGGTATTTGGCTTAAAAGGGTGTTTGTTTGTACACTGTCCAAAACAGTGAGCAAAAAGCAGTCCAAACTGCTTATTGCCATCTTTTCAAAAGTTTCATCTTCACAAAAAGTGTTTAGCTTGGTCTTGTTTACAAGTTCAAAAAAAAAAGATAACAAAAATAAGTGTGATTTGTTTGAAATCTGTCAAAAGGAAGGAAAAAAGAAAGAGTTGCTTTGGGTACTGTTGGAATTAAGCAGTGTAAACTGCTTATTCTATAGCTATTTCACAAAAAGATTTTCATTAAAAAAAGCTTGTTTTAATTGTGACTTTAGTTTCCAAAAAGAAAATTGAAGAAAAAAAAAATAGTTCACAAAAAACTGACAGTGGTGGGACTCGAACCCAAGCCACTCAGATCACACACAACACTCCTACCATTGCGCCCTTGGGACTTGTCTCGTTGAAACTTGCACAAACAAATCATTTAAAGAGTTCCTTGGCAGTTTTGCTTATAAGCTCTTTTGAGCTTATTTCGTGCTTATTTTACAAAGCACCACCTAGTTTTTTTTAATTTTCTCAGAATCAGTATTTCCTTAAGTACTTTTAGTGAAATTTTCAGATTTTTCTCTAGTAGTTTAGTATTTTTTATAATTTAATTAGTGTTAAATCGTTTTTAATTCGTAGTAATTATTTTAAAAGTCAAAAAAATATTCCGCTTTTTTTCTAAAATCATTTTTAGTCAAATAGATCGTAGGAAAATTGGTTTCACACCCGTACCCCTTAAAATTCATAATTTTTACGTTTATGGCTCGGGTTGTTTTACCGTTTTTACGTTTTTGCGTTTTAGCACCCTAGGACTTAGTGTAACTTAGTTTTATCATTCCTTAGGGTTAGTGATAGTTTAATTTTAGTTTATTAGGGTTCCCTTGCCTTAATTACTTTCCCGTTAATTAAATTGTAGAATCCGTAATCAAATCCAAAAATCATTAAAAATCCAATTCAAGTTCAAATCACGAAACTCAACGAATCCTTCCATTCACACCTCGTTGGGACACGACCCGGGGAAATCACTTTTCCGGTATCACTTTTATCACACCCGTGAGGTTTGGCACGTTGACCTTTTTCCTAAAGGGTTAATTTGTCGAATTTCACGATTATTTTGATATACGTTGATATTGTGTTTTTCACCACTCACTTCACAACGAATCAACGAGGCTCAAAACAGGTAGGTTTGATCTTTAACATTTGTTATTGAGTTTCAACCGAGCCAAGGACATGGGTTAACATACTTGTTAATATCATTCCTTTAAGATTCGTATATTAATAACAAAAACGTTTTAGATCCATGAGGCACAAGGTCTTTTGTGTATAGATCTATATAGATCTATGTGTTCTATGAACCTAACACAAAAAGGATCAAAGCTGAGATCATTGACTTGTTAATCATATTTTCATCATGGTCGATCTGTGATGAATATTTGCTCTCCTCATGTAATAGGCCCTTGAGGCATGATGAAACCTTGAAATACTTTGAGAGACAAATCTGAGATCAATTAGTTAATTACACTTTTCAGTTTAGGATCGATGATGTGTTAGTACTTTCGTGTGAATGACCTCAAATGGTTTGTTGTAGCAATGATTACCACGAAAAACTAGGCTGAGATTGTATTAGAATGAGTCATTTTTCTTTATGAGTCTCGAGTCTTGATCAATGAAGTGGTATGTTTGAGTATACACGATCTATTAAGATATGTACTATTACTTAAACGAATCTGAGATCTTTGTGTATTACCGATTTCGAATGTATGTGAGTCTTGGAAATTTGTAGTGTTGAGTCATGGTTGACTGATATTTGGTGTTTGACTAATGATGGTAATGGTATTGAGGTCTCACGAGTCTGTTTTGGTATGATTGTCTTGTGGTCATGAGGTCAAGTCATCTCATTCTTCATTTCTGTCTTGTTCAAAGTGTTGTGTCAAGTCGCTAGGCAAAGTGCTAAGCCAAGTGCTAAGCCAAGTGGCTAAGCAAGTGGCTAAGCAAGTCGCTAAGCAAGTGGCTAAGCAAGTCGCTAAGCAAGTCGCTAAGCCAACTCGCTACGACTTGTTAAATAACAAGTCGCTAGGTAACCATAATCACACAACTCGCCACCAAAGTCGCTAAAAATGAGGTACAATGTATCTGGACACAAAGGCAAGTCGCTATGAAGAATGACCACTATTTTCCGACCATGTTTTTCCGACCAAATTCATACTAACCCAGAAAAATGCATAAAGACTACATCTTTTTGACAAGTTTGACATCGAATATGACCAGTTGACCCAAAAAAAACATAATAGCCGTGTAACAGAAATTATGAAGGACTGTTTGGACAACAATACTTTTGACCAAAAAGGATGCACACAAGACATGTAATACAGTTTTACCAGAAAAATGTAAAAACATTTTCCAACCCAAAATAGTACAAAACCAGTTAACAAAAACGAACCAAAGACCACAAACAACAACCATGGAACGGACCACACAAATCAAAATAACACAATAACCTTGGCTCTGGTACCAATTGTAGGATCGTTATTTTTATTGTGTAGATGATTCGGGTGGTCTTGGATGATCAAAATACATGTTTGCCATAGTTAGAGAGTTAGTAGAGAGAGAGGGTGTTTTCTTGGTAGAGAGTTACTTCACAAATGTTGAATATTAGATTGAAAAGCACCACCCCTTCCATGGATGGAAGGGGTATTTATAGTTACATGAAATACGACCTCCTAATGGCCTGTGGATCAGGGATACAGTGGGTAAAGACCCGTCCTTCCTCCACGGTGTTGCACTACAATATTCTACGCTACAAATTAACTACTTAGCTACTAAATAACATAAATAACGACAAGTCTACGAGCTAAATTAAGCTAGATAACATTTGGGGTGACCGACTCTTCACTATGGAATTTTCTAATTCCTAACAAAATACTTAAGTTGTCAATCCTAATTTGTTGAGATTATAAAGCTTAGATTGAACTCAAGGATAACAAGACTTGATAGTATGTCTTTAACATACGTGTGAGTTATGACTCTATGTAAATACTTATCGTCTTGAAGGATGACACATTATTTTAACTAAGTGGGGCAATACATGTAGATGCAAAACAATATCTATAGTCATATGATAGACTTGTGTATGATATCTTTGCAAATAATGAGTCCAGATTTGTTAGTCTCGGTAACTCATCTAAGTCATCTGCAAACGGGTGAGGAGATGTTGGTGGTGTTTGCACAAAGTACAAGTTTTGGATACTTTGGTAGTGAAGGTGTTTTGGATGGTTGTGAAGTAGTCATAATGGTGGGTGATTTTGATGGTGGAGTTGGAATACTTAAGTTTAGAAAGTTCACATCTTGAATGAGTGATGAGATGTTGAGAGGTAACGAGTCTGAGGATGAGGAGTTCAAGTTAATGAAGCAACAAGATCGAATGCTAATCCTAGTGATTTTCTTAAGTGGCTTATTTGAGGTTAATCCATACAAAGATGGTAGTTTCAAATGAGATGGAAGTGTCTAAGATCATGTCAAACATCCTAAGTTAATCCATTGAGGATGTGTTGAATGAGATATGAAAGATATGCATTAACAACTATCCTAGAAATGAAATTTGGCAAATTAGATTGCGGGATTTAGTAAAATTAAACAACTTACCTGTAGAATCCACGGCACCAATTTTTTGCACAGGCGGAACCCTTAATTTGGTGCCGCCTAGTCCGCCTGTACAGGAACGGCGGTACCAAAATGCATAACAGACGGTACCAAATGTTTGGTGCCGTCTAATCCGTGGACACTAGAAAACTTCACAGACCCATTTTTTAGGTGTCGGGGAGTTTTCCGAAACCTGAATTTTTGCTTAAAACATGTGACATTAATCATTTCTAGTTAGGAAAAGTCAATAACACATATAACAACATAGTGGAGAATAGACTTTGACCAAGGGTTAACGATTATCACATATAAGTGAAAATGGGTAAGATTTGATAACACCCGTGTGTTATCCCCCTGCATGAACCGGTTAGCATACATCAATGTTTTAAGTTAGTTTATCATCCTACGAAGTGAAAACACATAAATTACATCATACAACATTGTTTTTGTCCTTGTACCAAACACTCTCTTAAAACCTTCATTTTTCAAAGTACTTAACTAATTTAGTTAGTACTCATTGCTAAGCGAGTTATAACATTTCATAAGTTATGTGAGATGTTAGTATGACTTATGCAAAGAAAGTGATCTAATTCTACAAGTGATGGTAAACGAATTTTTCAACTTAGTGCACAGAATCTAGCAAATATCCTATTGTGCATACACAAGAAATCGTCAAACAAGCGAATATATAACATGGCAAGATTGGCACTTATATTAGGCAAACAAACAAGTGTAAACAACAATTTGAAAATTAGCAAGCAACATATATGCAAACAACATAAACAAGTGGTCATTTAGCATAGCATAACAAGAAAGACATTTTTCGTCATTTTGCGTTTAAATATGATGATGTATACCAAGCTTGATTAGTTTCCTTTAAATATATTACCAAATTATTTAGTTTCAAAGGAAGTTGTATCAAAGTTCTAAGAATACCAACTTAAATTGCTTGATTCAAAAATTTGAGTTTTTATGTTAAAGCGAAACTCAATATTTTAGACATACTGTAGTATTTGGTCTATTTTACTTATTTAAAATTAGACTCAGGCTATGAGAGTATTTTTAAATGAAAGTAGACTCAATTCCCTTTAAAATGATAGGTGGCTCGACTCGTACGGACTTACGGTTAATTAGTTATGATTTTTTGAAGTTGCCCAAAAAACTGCATACTGTACAGACGGATTCCACGGAACCAAATAAAGGGATCCACCCTTTATAAGATTTGGTGTCGTGGTCCTCTGAGACAGATTCACCAAAATTAGTATTTGACATAGAGAAAACGTGTGCGACTTACTAGATTTCGTAGTAAACATATAATACACATATTTAACAACATATCTACTTATGTAACTTATCTTAAATATTTACGGAGGTGATTTTTCAACTAGATTTATAGTTATCTCAAACACTCCTTTAAAATCATATTTCTTCGTAAATTTTCTATGAGCACATAATACAATACTTACTAGTTCTTTCAACAAACTTTTTTATTTTATTTTTCAAGAAAACCTTCAAGCTTGTATACAATGTTACATTTGACAACAAAATTTCTAAGTATAACAAGCAAAGCATTTTTCATATTATTTTTCGCTTCAATGGTAATTTGATACATGGATCGTACTCTATTTTAAAAATCATTTGTTTTGAAAATACGAGCTACGTGGCTCTGATACCAATTGTGGAAACGTAGAGGGGGGGGGGGTGAATACGTTACCGTTTAAAAACTTTAGATCTTTAGTATCAAATCGCTTATGAAGCTTGTTATAATATGAAAGTACCAATTATTGTTTATGACTAATATAAAGCATGGTAAACCAAGTTGTCACACAATCATGAACATCAAACCACATCACAAACAATAGTATAGTGCAAGTACAAAAGTAAAGAGATAAAGAAAGGAAAGTACAAACCGAACACGAGGATTTATAGTGGTTCGGTCACGGATCTCCAAGGATACAAGTAACCTTTTACATTTTACTTTCTATTACGTTTACATATATTTGTCATCATCAAAAAGGGGGAGATTGTTAGTGCAAATATTACGATATTTAATCTATACAGTCTCGTTTGTTTTGATTGATGACAAACATGTAACTTGTAATACATAACGTAAAATGAGGTTCGAAATAGAATGGTTAACCTATTAAAATACTTAGTGACACTAAATGTATTTTAAACATTCTAAATGATTTGTTAATGGGTTTGATCATAATGCTACATAACAAACATGTACGAACCTGTATTGTAACATACGAGGACTTGAGACATCGAGAGGTGTTGAATGTATGTTGAGACAAAGTGTGATTACAAGTAACTTGTACATTTTACGTTATGTATTATAAGTTACATGTTTGTCATCAATCAAAACAAATGAGACTGTATAGATTAAATATCGTAATATTTGCACTAACACAACATAAACTAAATTTCGATGAAACTAACTAGACATTACCTTCATCAGAACCCTTCTTTCTCTTAACTTTCGATGATTCTAAACCTACTTCATCACTATCAAAACCCCTCACCTTCTTTGCAGCCAAACCCCTCGACTTCTTTGACAATTTAGCATGCTCACCACTATCCTCTTTTTCAGACAACTTCCTTTTCCTAGTAGACAAATCAACATCAACGTTTGGCTTAGATGAAGTATTGCATCTAGGAACATTCGGCTTGAGATTAGCCTTTGGTTTAGCCTTCGGATTATACTTCTGGACCTCATCCACCTTCGATTTAGACCTCTGCACAACCTTCTCCGTACCACCCTTAGCCACCTTATCCTTCTCCTTCACAACCTCGGCCACCTTATCCTTCTCCTTGACAACCTCAGCCACCTTCTCCTTGACCACCTCCTCAGCCACATTCTCTTTTGCAACATCTACATTCTCCTTTGCCACATTCTCCTTATCCTTCTCCTTGACAACCTCAGCCACATTCTCCTTTGCCACATCCTTAGCCACATTCTCCTTAGCAACATTCTCCTTATCCTGCTCCTTTGCAACCTCAGACACCTTCTCCTTCGCAACATCAGACACCTTCTTCTTCGCAATATCCTTGGGATTAGCCTTTGATTTTGACACATTAACCTTGGGATTTTCCTTGGGATTAGGTACATTATGCGGCAAATACGACACAGGAACATGCATACTGATGTTTGCAGCAGCCGGAATAACCGAAGAAACAGGGGAAGGATTCAAAACCTGTCGGTTTAGTATACTAGACCTAGTTGTCCGACCAGGAGAATTGGAGGACGGAGAACCAAACTTAACAACATCAACTCCAGTATCCGACCGCATAACAAAAGCACCTAAAAACAAAAGCATAAAAACATATAGAATCAGGCTAACTAATATACAAAACTCAAAACAAATCAAAAATCTACATAACAAAAAGAACAGTAATGATACAAAACCACATGTGCTCCAGTAAAATTGCAAATAAATATGCTATAATGAACCACTCAAACTAAATCAAACAAATCAAAACCACATGTGCTCTAATGAACCACTAATATAGTCAACTACCATATACTCAACTAAACTCCTTCATATACAGAATCACATGTGCTCCTTCAATACCAAAATGATATAAAAATCACATGTGATCCTTTAAATCCCAAATAAATAAACTCCTTCATATACAGAATCACATGTGCTCCTTCAATACCAAAATAAATATATACTTAACTAAACAAATAACCATTACCAAACAATAAAGTCAATCACAAACTACATTTTCTTTACACATATACTAAACTAAACATATAATAAACTCCTTCATATACTCAACTTTCATCAAAATAAACTCCTTCATATACATAATCACATGTGCTCCTTCATATACACAACTAAACAAACACTACTAAACTCCATTTTCATCAAAATATAACATATAAATCAACTAAACTTCATTTGCATCAAAAATAGTAAACTCCATTTTCATCAAAATTAAACTTACATATAATCAAAAAAATAAGTATATAGTAAACTACACAGATAATCAGTACCAAACAAAAAACAATAAAAACCTACAAAATAAAAGAATTAAAAAAAATTAAAAAAAAGAAGAAGAAAATATTGGGGGTTAGGGTTTGATAAACAGAATCAGTACCAGTACCAGAATCAGGTTTATTTTGATCAACAGGTGTCGATGAAGACGATTGGAGCAACGGTCCACCTTTTGCGTTTGATATCTCATCTCGTATGTCCATTGAAAAGCATTAATCGAAATATTGGGGGTTAGGGTTTGATAAATTAGGGATAGTGAGAGACTTTACTATGTGCGTTGATAAATTGGGGATAGTGAGAGAGTTTACTAGAGTGAGAGAGTGTGTGTGTATCTGTGTGTGTTGATAATGAGAGTTATGAGCGGGATATGAGGAATTTATTTGGGTGAAATGATATACCCAACCTACCCCTGTGCACAAAATAAATGAAAAGCTGCTTCTTTTCTTATCCGTTGGATGTAATTGAAACGGACGGTCAAGATGGGAGGAAATGTTCTATGGAAAATATATGTTCTGCACGGATCTTTTGTCATGTGTAAAATAGTATTTAATGAACTCATTCTTTTCATATTTATACATATTTAATGATTGTAATTATAAAATATGTTGTTATACATGAAATGTTGATGTTAATTAATTGTTTATTTTCTAATTAAGGTAATCTTAATCACAACTCATAGGGTTGTGGTTAACAAAGCCCTTTTTTTAATCATAATCTTTAAAACTTAAAAAATCATTTCAATTACTAAAATACACTTGATTGAAAATAATAACAACATCTACTAGTAAATTCATATTTTAAATATTATTTAATCCTCAAGCCTTTATTATTTTTCGTTTATAACTTATAATTTTTTTCTCGCAATAACTGCATATTGAACTGGTAAGTTACATCAAGGGTCACTCTAAAAGAAAAGTTCGCAAGTATAATTATATGTCATTATACACCATCGCTTTGCTCAAGTATTCGTCTAGTTACTTAATACCACAATTGTCTAAAACCTGAAAATACGCGGAGTATATAGCATAACTATTCAATAGAATAATGTAAAAATGACTGATAACAACCATTCTTTGAAAGGGGCCAAGAGAAGAAACAAGGGCAAGAAATCGAAGCTAATCGTAGGTGAAACCTCATTCGCAGCAACTCTTGCTCCAAATATGGAAGGCAATGAAATTTTAGATGGCAATGACATCATGAGAAGGATTGGGAAACAAATTGGCTTCTCGTTTGACGGTTGTAATATTGACGGGGGATTGGCAGGTTTCTGTTAATCCTTTGGTCATATTTTTCATGGTGCTTGTTTGTTATTTATGAATGTTATTTCCCTTAATATTAATGGTCTTGGTGAGGATAAAAAGAAGTCTTGGATTTGAAGTATGGTGGGTAAGGATTCTCCCTCTTTTCTGGGTATTCAGGAAACTAAAATGGAAAATATAGATTTGATGTTTGCTAAGTCTCTTTGGCCAAGAGATAATCAGGGCTTTGCCTTCAGTAATTCGATGGGGGCTTCAGGTGGTATTTTATCAATATGGGATTCTAGCATCTTTACTTTAGAACATAAAATTGTTGAGCGAAATTACCTTGGAACTCTGGGCCGATGGGCGGGAATTTCTAGAAGTGTTTGTTTTGTGAATATATATGCGCCCCAGGCTAACGTCGATAAAGAGGTTCTATGGGCTTCCCTTGAGGTGCTTATAAACTCTTTTGACGCGATTTGGGTTGTGTTTGGAGACTTTAACGCGGTTCGATCTCGTGATGAAAGAATGGGTTGTATATTTGACGACACGGAAGCTTATTCCTTTAACGATTTCATTGCTCGTGTTGGTTTTATAGACCTCCCTTTAGGAGGTAGACGATTTACGCTTTTTGACAAAGGGGGCAAAAAAGCAAGCAAATTGGATCGGTTCCTTACTTCTCAAAATTTTTTGGATGAATGGAAGGATGCTTTTGTTATGGTGCTTCCTAGGTCCTTCTCGGATCATTGTCCCATTCGTTTAAAAGTGGGCCTTCCAAACTTTGGGCCGAAGCCGTTTAGGGTATTTAACAAATGGATAGGTTCTCCTGATTTTCTTGAAGTTATTTTGACATCTTGGGCGTCAAACTCAAGGGCTCACACCCCTGATATCTAGCTTAAGAATAAACTTAAGAATCTGAGGCAGGACATCAAATCTTGGACGTCTAAGAAGCTCGTTGAACAGCAGGGTCTAAAAGATGAGTTACTTAAAAACCTTGAAGATTGGGATGTTAAAGCCGAAGCTGTGATCTTAAATCAAACCGAGGTTGGAAAACGGGAAGAATGGCTTATGGATTTAAGTCACCTAGATAATCTTCACATGGAAGATATTAAGCAAAAATGTCGTTTAAGGTGGGCTGCGGAGGGGGATGAGAACTCGAGATATTTTCATTCCACACTGAAGTATAATTATGCTAAGTCATCTATTAAAGGGATTAACGTGAACGGAGTTTGGACTGTTGGTCCGGAGGATATAAAAGTGGCTGCCTTGGAGCATTTTGCTTCAAGATTTAAAGAGATGGTTCTGTGCAGGCCGAAATTCAGAAACTCTCGATTTTGTAAGCTTTTACCGTCTGATGCTTCCTTTCTTGAATCTCCCTTTACTGTTAATGAGATCAAATCTGCTGTCTGGGAGTGTGATGGGTCTAAGGCGCCGGGGCCTGATGGATTTAACTTTAAATTCATTAAAGCTTATTGGGATATCGTTAAAGAGGATGTTGTGAATTGCGTGAAGTACTTCGAGACCAGTGGTAAATTGGCTACAGGTTGTAACCCTTCCTTCATTGTCTTAATTCCCAAGATTCGTGACCCGGTCAATTTTTCGGATTACCGTCCTATTAGCCTTATAGGTTTTGTTTATAAGATTATCTCTAAGGTCCTCGCATTGCGGTTAGCTCGGGTTATCTCCTCGGTTATTGGCCCTAACCAAACTGCCTTTATTTCTGGTAGACAAATCCTCGATGGATGTTTAGTTGCTAACGAGATCATTCGAATGGCTAAGTTAGAAGGCCAAAAACTTTTACTTTTCAAAGTCGATTTTGAAAAGGCATTCGATAGCGTCAATTGGTCTTTTCTCCTTGATATTATGAGGCAAATGGGGTTTGGCATAAAGTGGAGAAAATGGATAAGCGCATGCCTCTCTTCGGCATCTATTTCGGTCTTGATTAACGGGTCGCCTACAAAAGAGTTCAAAATGGAAAGGGGTCTTAGGCAAGGGGATCCTCTCTCTCCTCTGTTGTTTATCCTTGTAGCTGAAGCGTTGCAAATTGCCATTTTGGAAGCGTGCAATAAAGGTCTGTTTAAAGGAATTTCCTTAGCGGGGGAGGGAACCAACATTTCTCTCTTACAATACGCTGATGACGCGCTCTTTTTTGGCGAATGGTCTAGGATAAATGCTAGTAACTTAATACATATCCTTAAGTGTTTTGAAGGGTCTTCGGGTCTTAAAGTTAACATCTCTAATAGCAGACTCATTGGTGTTGGTGTTCACATTTCTAAAGTAGAGCAGGTGGCTGGGTCCCTTGGTTGTGCTTTCGACCGGTTACCTTTTATGTACCTTGGTCTTCCCGTGGGGAAGATGTTAGGATTCAAATATTATGTGTTTGATGATTCGGGTGGTCTTGGGAGATCAAAATACATGTTTTCCATTTTAGAGAGAGAAAGTAGAGAGAGAGGGTGTTCTTGCTAGAGGTTTACACAAATGAAAGATTAGATTAAAATGAAGCACCACCCCTTCCATGGATGGAAGGGGTATTTATACTTACAGACTACACGACCTCCTATCGGCCTGTGGATCAGGGATACAGTGGGTAAAGACCCGTCCTTCCTCCACGGTGTTGCACTAAACTAATCTACGCTACAAACTAACTAATAAACTGCTAAATAACGTAAACAACGACAAATCTACGAGCTAACATATGCTAGACCATTATTGGGGTGACCGACTCTTTAACATGAAATTTCCAATTCCTAACAATCTCCCCCTAAGGGAGGTCACCCCATGAAATATATTTTGCTTCCTAGCATTCTATCTTTGACTTCGTTCTTGAGCTCGTAGACTTGAATTCTTCATTTCTGCAATCTTTGTGCTTAAGTAGCGATTCTTCAAAGTCCGCATAGATTAGTACTTTTAGTGGAGGTCTTTGGTCTGATCCACATCTTTGATGATCTTCGAGCTTTCATTGAGATCATCAGCCACAGTAAATCTCTGGATCACCCTTTATTGTGTTGCCATCATGTGAAGTTGTGACTTTCGGACCGACATGCTCACACTTTTGAATCATGACATCTTTCCATCAGAGTAGCGGAAGCCTTACTGGTTCAGGATATTTGCAGCAGCGTAGCAGAAGCATAGTATAAAAATATCAGAACCAGGTTATGTAGATATGCACCAGTCATGATTTCTTCAAATTAAGTGTGGATGCTGTGAGCATGCGGCTTTGGATTGACTTCTCAATTCTGATCAGCTGCAACCGTCCAAATGTACCTACAAACAACAGTTAGCAATAAAACACACGAAAGTGTCTTTGATCACTTTCGTTGAATTGAGGTACACGGCCCACGGTTCCCCGTTGATCAGTACAAGTACTGCCTGTGATCAGGTAGGATTCCTAAGAATCTCCTTGACAGGGTTTCGCAGCTGTTCTAGCTGTTCTCAAACCGGAACGTCTCAAAGAAGACAACACGGAGTGAGTGAATCAGCAAATTGAAATTCACTGATTGATGAAAAATGATTTGAAAAACAATCGCGTATTGCTTAAAGAAAGAGTTTTGCAATACGACGAAGGTTTTATGAGAAAGATCAATTTTCAATCAAAATACTTTTTGTATTAGAGAATGAGTACACATTCGACGTGCTAGCGAAAAGAAGAGATTCGCACATCGAACGGTTTTTCTAAAAGTATTTTTCAATCAGAGATACTTTTTGAATTTGAAAACATAAGTACACATTCGACGTGCTAGAGAAAAGAAGGTTTGCACATCGAACGGTTTTTCCAAAAGTATTCGTCAATTCTATTCCTGGACCAAGGTTGATTCACGAGTGAATCGCCCCATCGTTTCTATCCAGTTGTCACAAGTTTGATCTTTTGCAAGATTTCACATGTCACCCACCAAGAGCTTGTTTGATGTTGGCTCTAGAAGGATTTCCATCTTCATTGTGAATATTTAACATATCACTCGGATGTTCTGGCAATACCACAAGGATAATGCGTAGGACTCTTAATATATTCTTACTTTCCACAAAGTGTGAAAAAGCAAGTCTTCAATAATTTAGTGTCCTAACGAGATATTGTGGATGATCTCTTGGCTCTAGACTCAATCGTGCACATTTGGTTCATGAGTCGGAGACTAGGGAGAGGGTCTCCTTCTTCAATATCAACAATCTCTAAGAAAAAAGTCGATAGATAATGTCGGTTCCCCGTGAGAATGAAACAAGCCCTTTTAAGAGGAACTTGAGTGGTTTGGAAAGTTGAAGTGCAGTGCGTCACTGGGTCCATGACGTCTTGTCTTCAATACCGGCGTTACCTTAGTAACCACCAGTAGCATATGTATTGAACCCGGTTACTGCCCTAAGGTTGAATTGATGGAGGGCTATTTCTTTTCACCCTTTTTCACATTCAGTTCTTTTTCATTCTTCAACCCCTTCAGTGCTTACCGAGACTTCATTACTAGAACCTTGTTGGGTTTATTCTAGTACTAGCTCTGTCTCAGTCCGCACTCTTCCCATATTCTCATTTTTCTCCTTTTTTCAATATACCTAAGGACTCTATACCATCTAGTGAATTGTCCCTGGGTAGATCCCTCCGGTTCTGGCGGATCGTGGGAACAAATACCTAACCTAACCATCCTTATAACGCCATGCATAAAGTAAATTTGGTCGGTCTTTTGGTATTGTTCATTCCTTCTCGAAACCAATTGAAAAATCATTTGGAAAACCAATCAAGGTACTTGTGATACGAGATCAAAGCATTTTGTACCTTAATAGTTTTGATCATTTAGAAAACCTCCCCCTCAACATGTGCGTGTGATTTAGAAATTGTTTGGCACATAGAGGCAAGAGGACTTTGAAATATTTTCTTTGATCACAATTTTCATACGAAAAAGCCATTTGATTTTCATGGTAAAATTCTCCCCCTCAATATGTGCATAGGATATTTGAAATAATTTTATCACATAGAGGCAAGAGTTAATTTGAAGCACATCCACAATCACAAGAGCCATTAAGAAACCATATGATAACACAATCAAGGTACTTTATAAATAACTTTAAAAAGTTTTTGTACCTCGATAGTTATGCTCCTCCTCAATATGTGCTTCGAGATTCGAAAGCGTTTAGCACATATTGAGAGAGCAACATGCACAATTAAATCAAAACGATCAACTTTTATCAAATTTCATTATTAAATCACAAATTCTCCCCTGATCAAAAATATCAAATCCTTTGAGATTTTGGATCCCAAGTGATTTAATTAGGTTTAGAAAACATGGGAGAAAATGTGGCCTTGTTTAAATACTCATCTGGTTTTTGGATAAATCCTCCTCCTCAACATGTGCATTGTGTATTTGAAATCGTTTGGCACATGGAGGCAGGAGTGCCTTTGAAGGACTAAAACCAATTCCATTAAAACAGATTTGAGATTTAAAACACGATCTCTACCCCGATCAGAAATATCAAACCATTTGAGATTTGTGATCCCAACTGATTTAAATCATTTAGAAAAATTTGGGGAAAGACGTGGCAAGATTCAATTTTGAAAGATGACAGATACGGACCATTTTAAGACATTAAAGATTGTTAGTGTCAGGTATGATAGTTTTTAAGAGATCTTTTAAGTAAAACAAAACAATTTCACAATCAAACAAGAACAGAAAAAATTTCATTTTGAAAGACCTTGATTCTAAACAAAAAATCATACAATGACATAACATTAAATCTTTAGATCACCACTTTTTGTTGTACAAAACGGACTTTTTTTTTTTTGAAGATATATTGTATGAAAATATTTTAAATTAAATCACTCTCCCCCTCAATCGATGACCGAATTCGATAATTGAGTGACTTAAGTTTTGATAAAATGAAGTCCGGTGATTTTTCAAAATTTAGTCCAATATTTTCAAAACAATATATTCCATTTTCAAAACAATTTATTCAAATTTATTCAAAATTGTATAAAAATGGTATCCTGCACAAAGATACGTTAGTGGTTGAGAAGCTTCCGTTGTTGTTGTTGTAGGGTTGGAAGAAAAACCGTCTGCAAATGCAGTGAGACTTCTTCTTACGTTGCATTTTGAATGCCAACTGAGGTCCAATTAAGCTCCGTTTCTTCACTTGCTGAAGAAAACCATCTGCTGATGCAGTAAGACCTCTTACGTTGCATTTCATGCCAACTCTCCATTGAAGTCCAGTTAAGCTCCGTTTCTTCATTTGTCAACCCAAGATATCGTTACCCTTTCCTTTCGGCATCCAATCATCTTCATTTGTGGGATCCGGATCGGGAACATTCTTATAACCAATATACCTGCATACGTTAGTGAACACACATACAAATATATGTGGTGGTCGACAACACCCAAACAGCAATCGACTAATAAAAGTCAATCCAACATATCAATCAGATCATGTAAGGTATGGGAATAATGTGTTTCTCAAACTCTAATCATCTAATCCTAGCAATCATATCCTAGGCACCTAGTCCTTCAACATAGGTTAACATCATTTTTAATTAAGCATATTAGGATAATTAAGAAAGCCCGTTAGATGATATAGATTTTAAAACATTATCCCCCTCAATCAATGACTCAATTTGTGAAAAGTTTAAAAGTGCAGAAGTCATTGATTGAGTTTGCAAATTAATACGAAAACTCTGAATCTGATTGATTTTTCAAGCAACTCATTTACCACCATTTTGAACACAACAAATATTTTTCTGAAGAATTATAGACGGAAAAACATTTGTGTAGGAACAGCAGTCCTTCGACATACTTTCCTCATTTTGTTTTAGGATATGTGCACGAAATTTGTGAAAAACGTTTAAGCGTAGCACTTTCCTTCTTTTAAGAACGGGTTGCTATCTGAAATAATAGCAAGCCATAGTTTAAGCACGGGTTACAGTCCGAAATAACTGCAAGCCATATTATGTGACATGTTTTGAAAAGAAATATTTACACCTCCTGCTCGAACTTCATCTAAAGTCCCGTGCCATTATTGAATGACATTTCTAAGACCGTAGATGTTATCGATATCAGAAGACATGTCTAGAAAAACATATTTTTGGTATTTTTCAAATTTTTCTGATTTTTATGGGTTTTTGAAGGTTTTATATTTTTCTATTTTCTTTTTGTTGGTTTTATATTTTTGTATTTTGTTTTTGTTGGTTTTATATTTTTGTATTTTGGTTTTCGAATAAATATTTACAAGGATAGAATAGATGATATAGTTAAAGAAGATGATGATACGAGTACCGAGATAAGGATATCGAGCAGCCCCGTTGTAGAAGATAGAAGTCATCATCCCTTAAACATTCACCACCAAAGCTTCCAGGGCTCCAGAATAGAAGATAGAACATGAGCCTTTGAGAAAGAGAGACTTTGGCAGCTTCCCCCCAAACCGAAAATCCATAAGATGAGCAGATTCGAAGCTCTATTTCAAGCTTGCCTTAGCCAGGTGCACAGATAAGCACACCACTATCATAAAAACCGCTGCTCCATTTAAGAACGATAATCAAGGATCTCCATTCGGGGTTATATCATCAAGAAGAATAGCAACGTATCATCCCACTCATAAATAATCTTCTCAAATTTCATAACCACTGAATTCTGACGCAATCCATTCCAAAAAGGTGTCAAGAGAACAATTCCCCCAAGTAGTTTAGTTGATGCAGTAAGTCTCTTTGTATAATGCTCAAGAACTCTCCCGAATACACTTCATGAGGGGAATGAAGAACACCTTCCCATGTTCACATTTTTCTTCCCTGATGAACGTGTATGAAGCTCAAGAACCCGAAGTACACCAATATCCAAGAACTCTCCCGAATACACATCAAGAGGGTAATGTAGAACACCTCCCATATGTTCACATCTTTCGTCCCTGATGAATGTGTATGAAGCTCAAGTATCCGAAGTATACCAATACACAAGGAATGAATAACTGATAACATTGAAGAAGCAGACCAAGTCACTGATTATCTCTGCGGGTGACAATCTCTGCGGATGTCAACACCGGAATAAGTGATTATATCTCTGAATCACTGATTAAGCACTCAAGTGAAACAGCTGAGCATCCCCAATGTACACAATCTCTCTCCCCTGATCCTTGCGACACCATCGAAATCACCACATACTAGTGTACCTCTGTTATCTTCAGAAACTTTCTCTAACATCACTTCCCCCACGTAGTTGGAATAATAACACAAAAAGCCTTGATGAGTAAAACCTTGAGTTTCTCTGCGGTCATGACAATTGTTTTCCCGGGATATCTTCAATCACTTAGAAGTATTAAGCTCATCAAGTTTACTCGCCATGAGTCAAACCTTGAGTTTCTCTGCGGTACTAACATTTGTCTTCCCGGGATGTCTTCAGTTACTTAGAAGAGTTAAGTTCATCAAGTTTACTCGCTTTGTGTTTATATGTGAGTCTCCTTACGCCTTGCTGGTTTTTGACACTTCAGAATCAGCAACTCTTTGTAAGCCCAAATACTTGAAATTTGTTGAGAATATTGCTTGAAGTCTTTGTGAGAATCAACATGCTGAAGACTCTCTCTGACAATTTATATCAACCCTTTCTGTAGACAATTTGAAGTGACCACTGAAGAAGAAAACCCGCTATACCATACTTGAAACTGAAGTCAACTTCCCCACATTTGTATCTTAAGCTTGCACCTAATGATGGAAGAACGGTGTAGAGAATTTATGCCTCAAGCAAATCTCTAAGTACTCACTACCCAAACAAAGTATGAGACATTAACACCTCTTGCGATTATCCACACCGTCATATGCGTGTGACACTGAGTAAAACAAAGTAACTCCTAATTGTGATAGTTAACCAGGTCTTCAACCATCCACTTCGACTGCTGGTAACTAGATAAACCAAGTCTTCAACTCAAATTCTTAAGCCCGAGCAAGTTATCGAATAAGAACATGCCTTTGTGAAAGTCAACTTCAATCTCAAATAAGTGATAAATGATTAACTCCGAAGTAATCAACTTGAGTCAAATGTCCAAAACGAAATAGTCAATAACAACGTCTAGAGGAGTCACTGCTAACGAATATGAGCAAGTCTAATTGGGGATTGAATCAGACTTATAACACACTCCCAATTAGTGCTCTTCCCAAAACCGACAATCTGTTTGAAAAATGCCCAGATTAAGAAGAAGTCTTTAGATTGTTAAATGCAACACGTCTTTAGTCTTCTAACATGTAGCAGAAAATGTAGAACAGACTGAAGACTCGACTTTCTTCAAGATTGTGCAGTTGGGGAAAAGATAGTTAACATCTTCAACTTACCAAAAACAAGAACATCACCAAAAAGCATCCCAATCAACTTACATCTTGCAAATCCCCTTAACTAAAATCCCTCCCAATCAAACAAGAACAGAAAGATGTTCATCAAGGAAATCAGCAATCAGGCCGCAACGAACACACGAAATGGTAACACCAAGCAAACAATCACATCAAACAAGAATAGAAGGTTGTTCGGAATCATCATGTTGATGTGCACGTGAAGCATTAACCGGAAGCACTTTGTCAATAAACTCATATCAGCTTGTGAAGATGTCAACTAACGGCTCTTAAGAAGAAACTCCATGTGAAGATTACCCGATAAGAAGAAGCTAGGTTCTTACATGAGTTTAGAGCCGTTTGACCATATATTCTCAAATATTAATCAATCATGCCAAAAATTCACACTTCTTCTCCCCCTCAAGAATTGCATACGGAGATGCCATTCTTGATTAAATAAGTGAAAATCATCCGAATGTTCTATTCACACTTCTCTCCCGCAAAATAAGCACGTGATGTCGCCATCTTCATTATAATAGAGCAAGTGGAATGAGAAAACAATCAGTGGTAGCCCGGTTCACTTGAAGACTAAAGCGCATGGAAAAAGTATGAAGCATGTTGATGAGAATGATCATAAATAAGAAGATTTATCTTCTTCAGAAGATAATGCGCACTGAAGCGTACACATTTCTTTTCTTTAGGAACGAGGCATGAACTGTTGTGTTCATACGTCATAAGAAGATTTCTCTTCTTTTGAAGATAAAGTGCACTGAGACGTACACTTTTCTTTTCTTTAGAGAACGAGGCATGAACTGAAGTGTTCATACGTCATTATCTCTCTCTTTTCAATCTCTTGGCAAAACACGTAATCAACCCATTATCATTCAGTAGGCTCTTTGTCGTGACAGCTGATGGAGAAAACCCAATATGATGAATTTGACCCAGAAGTAAACTATCCCGAACTCGTGACTTATACTTGCACATATGTAACAAAGAGCGGTGCCGAGACTTCATGCTCCATTGAATCTCTTAAGTACTCTATACTCTTCAACCAACCAACCATCAAGTAATAGACGTACATTACCTCTTGAAAATCCACAATTGAATGTGACACTGAGCACTACAACGTAACTCCTTAAAGTGATAGTTATTTTGAGGTGATAAGAGCCCAATTCCCCCAAGTGGTAACAGAAAAGGTAAAAGTCACTCAACAATAACTAGATTACCAAGTCTTCGTTTTTGAAAATAAGTTCGAACAAGGATCCTGAAGAATCTTCATCCATCCATCCCCGATACCTTCAGATACTAAGTACACTCGCCCGTGATATTTTACTTCAACCTCAAATAAATAATAGTGAATTACCCCCGTTGTCACATCTTCTAGATAACTGCTCAAGTCTAGCCTCCTTTAACGTTTTAAGTGAAACTCTGATAATGGTTTCATCCCGACCATGGTTTAATAAGCATAACCCCGTAAAACTTTGAAGTAGCCAAACCGCCATGACGAAAATCCAAACACACATCCAATTCATGAAGTACACCCTTTTATCCTTTCTTTGAAGCAGAAACCGTAGCACCAGCATCAGAAAAGATCCCGAAATACACTTTCCTTTTCTCCAGGATGGTTCCATCAATACGGGATTTTACAACTCTATGGTTTAAACCGAAAAATAGTTTCTTTCGCGGGATTTTACAAAACCAAGAATAAACCGTAAGATAGATCCCGAAATGCACTTTATAATTACCAGGATGTTTCCATTGTCACGGGATTTTACAAGTCTATGATTTAAACCGAAAAATAGGTTCTTTCGCGGGATTTTACAAAATCAAGACAAAACCGTAAACAATGTCAGCTTGAATGTGTTACGACGACTTTGGTTTCAGTGAATATCCGTTTTAGGGGAACATGCAGCGGTTCATCAACGATTCTTACCCCAACATCAACAATATCATCAATCATCCAATAACCACTTTGGCAAACACATCATTCACGAATTCTGTCGGCTAATGCAGTGACCTTCTGGTGAAGCAAACCCGATATGTCAAACTTGATCATGAAGTGAACGTCTCCAGATTTGTTACTTAAACTTGTACTAATCCTTGTGAAGAAGAAACGGTGTACCCAATGTACAAAACCTCTTGACATATCCTCAACTGCGTGAGACACCGAAGTGATAGCTACGTTGTGGATTAATCGAGAAAGAATCGCAACCGTAACTAAATAGCCAAGTCTTTATCACACACTATAACAGCCCAAACAAGTCATCTTCGCGGAAGGGTAGAAAGAAAGAAGACGAAAATAAGTAAACGCGCCCGAAAAACTTCACTCCAAATCCAAATGAGAAATATCGTACAAACAATCCCGTAGTCAACATTTACCAATATCAATCAAAGCCGTGACATACCTTTCGTGAAAATGTATACACCAAAGTATTGATCCTCATAACTCAACGAATCTCATCATCACACCAAATCTCATCAAATCATATTGTCAAATCTTTTCATCAAATCACATGCACGACTCAAATCCCATCAACAAATCTCATATCACAAGTCACAGATATCTTATCCAATTTTGAGAAGCCCATCCTTATAGTCAAATGATATACCAATAATAGCATTGTTTCATTTGTCCACAAGACCATCTTAAAAACTTAATCATAGGAACGACTTGGAAAGCCCAGCCCACGTAATAGTCCAATGCAAATCCCACGAAATAATTCAACAAAAAGCTCAAGGATTATATTTAGTCCATTATTCCATATAGAACTTTCGAGCAAATATTTTGTGATGACGTTTCAAACAAATATTAGACCCCCTAGTGTAAGACGTGCAAATCCACAGACGTTTAACTTCATGACTGGGTCCAATTTCTCATAATATCATGGCATACCATAAATAGTTCTAACCCAATCAATCAAGTCCAAATTATTGAAGCCCCTTAAGCCCATATATGTTAAATACATCAGAAGCCCACCCGTCATCCATAAATCAGAAACTGTTCGGCCCATGATCAAACAACTCACCCTAACATACGGAAGTATTAATAATTCCTAATCACTCCACAAACCCTAAAATAACTCAAGTATAGTCCGCCTCTCATAAACTCTCACACCTCAACCCTAAAATATCTCTCACAAATCAAACCACCTTTTTTTTTTTTCTCTGTAAAAAAAAACTCCATGAAAACCTTCCTTGAAGACAGCTTATATCGACCTAGCCACAGGGATGGCCGATGGTCGACATCAAAGACAAAGGGATGGTATTCAACGAATCGTAAGACCTTGCCACAGGGATGGCGAAGGTGCTTTGATGTCACGGTCGTCAAGGTAAGTTTGATCCATCATGATTTGAGTCATAACGAGCCAAAAATATGAGTCTAACATTGTTGTAATGATTCTCTTTTTGTTTCATTAAAACGAATCATGAACAAGATTTGAAACCCTAAATGGTTTTGAGTTCTTTTCACATATATTCGGACATTATCACAAACTTTTAGATCAAT